>VDFB02271358.1:628049310-628252415 GCA_007258455.2 Sequoia sempervirens | reverse complement strand
TCTCCCACTCCCTTCCTCTCTCTCTCAACTCTCTCCATCCTACCCACTCTCCCTCTCTCAGGTCTATCTCTCACTCAATCCCTCTATCTCTCTCCCCTTAACCCTCCCTTCCTTTATCTCTCTCTCTCTCAAGTATCTCCCTCCTAGCACCACTCTATCTCTCAAGTCTCTCTCACTCACTCACTCACTCTATCTCAAGTCTCTCCCTCCTACCACTTTTTCCTCTCTTAGGTCTTTCTATCACTCACTCACTCCCTTTATCCCTCTCCCCTCTACCCTTAAACCCTTAACCTTTAACCCTTAAACCCTAAACCCTTGAACCATATACCCTTTACCCTTAACCCAACCTCCCTATATCTCTCTCCCACTCCCTCCCTCTCTCCATCTCTCAACTCTCTCCATCCTACCCCTTCTCCCTCTCTTAGGTCTCTCTCTCTCTCAAGTATCTCCCTCCTTGGACCACTCTCTCTCTCAGGTCTCTCTCACTCACTCAATCACTCTATGTCAAGTCTCTCCCTCCTACCACTTCTCCCTCTCTTAGGTATTTCTATCAGTCACTCACTCCCTTTATCCCTCTCCCCTTTACCCTTAAACCCTTAACCCTTAAACCTTAAACCCTTGAACCATCTACCCTCTACCCTTAACCCCACCTCCCTCTATCTCTCTCCCACTCCCTCCCTCTCTCCCTCTCTCAACTCTCTCCATCTTACCCCATCTCCCTCTCTTTGGTATCTCTCTCACTCAATCCCTCTATCTATCATTAACCTTTAGGTCTATGTGTACACAAATCAGATATTCAATTTGAATCGGATATTCGATTTGTAGAACTAAAATTATACCATTACAAGTATCATAATTTTTTTCAAATGAATTGGATATCAGATCATAATGGATATCAGATTTGTGGGCCATAGAAAAGCCCCATGTGAGCCATTTTGTGCATTCCAACAGACCCTACATTCTGTTTGTAGGCGACATACACGCGGTTTCAGACAGGAAGAGACAAAGATCAACTTCTATTAAAATTTGTCATAAGCAATGATTTTTAGCATCTTTTATGAGGTATAATGGGGAGTAGCAGTCGTCAGAAGTAAAAACGTAAGAGAAAGCTTACAAAAGAAGAATTTGAATCATATAGACAAAGAGATAGAGAAAGTGATAGGAAGAGAAGACAAGGTATGTTAAATATTGGTGAACATAACCCCTATGGTCTTTCAAGTGAAGAGGAAATTGAAGATGTTCAAGGTGAAAATATTCAAGGTCAAAATGTTGGAATTGAATATGTTGAACATGATATTCAAATTATGAATGGAATTAGTGAAATTGATAATGAAAATGTTCAAGGTGAAAATGTTGGATTTGAAGATGTTGAACATGATATTGAAATTGGGAATGAAAATATTGAAATTGATAATGAAAATGTTCAAGGTGAAAATGTTGGATTTGAAGATGTTGAACATGATATTGAAATTGGGAATGAAATTATTCAAATTGATATTGAAAATGTTCAAGGTGAAAATGTTGGAAATGAAGATTTTGAACATAATATTGAAGCAAGTGTAAATTATGTTTCACAAAATTACATGAGAAATGAAGAACCTTGTATGGAAGAAAGACATATTCCAATTTCAAGACCTTCAAGAACCCCTAAATGGTTACTTGAAGTTGATGAGAACATTGTAAACAATTTTGAAGGCAAGAGTTCAACACGAACTGTTCGGTTGTGGGCTAGAAGACTTTTCAACCAATATTTTAGTGATAAGACATTGACTGAGCAATGCTAACTTTTTGTACAATTGCTAAAGATGCAAAAGATGAGACCTTTGCTAGCCAAATTGAAGATTCAGGTGAACAAGAAGACTAATTTTTTTTTATTATTGTCAAAAATACTTTTAATTCTCTCAAGTCTATTAGAAAAAGTAACAAGGAAAATGACAAGAGAGTTGCTTAGAGAGTCATTACAACTACCCTAGTAAGCCATAAATTGAAAAATTCCTGCTTTATGATACAAACTTGTATTGATTTTGACATAAATCATAAAAATTTGGATAGAGCACTTGCAAGAAGAGAAAGAATAGATGATCCTCTTCAAAATGATACATGGGATTCTATAGGGAGGCTTTCACATGTCTAAGGTGGTGGCAGAGTCTGAGATACTAGAAGTTTCTTTGTTTTCTAAGCATATTGGGGCTTAAATAAAGGTGTCTAAGGTGGTGGCAGAGTCTGAAAGGTTGTGGAAGTGCTACATCCAATAAACCCTCAAGAATTACACTAAAAATAAGGGTTTTTTTATTTGACGGTTACAGGTCCATAAAAATGGAATCCAATTACATAATCTTTGTTTTCTTGGCAATTTATTTGTTTCCCCAAGGTTTTAGCGGTTTGTGTGGTGTTTGAAGGTATGTTGCTTTGCATTTTTGGGCTAATTGAGTAGCCTGTTGAAGGTCGAATGTATAGGAAGTCAACACTGGTCCAAAGGAGTCTATGTTGTTTCTCATATATGTTGTGTAACTTGGATATGGGTGTTTGAATCAGTCACGTGTTCATCTGGTGTTTTGGAAGATTGTGGAGTAACAGGACAAAAACTAATTTCTCACTATTACAAGGGTTTAAGGGGGTTAAAGAGGGAAATGTGTATTTAGTTGCTTGTCAAGTTTTAAGGGAGTTTTGGAATGTCTAAAGAGGTCAGAATAATCTTGTTAGATGCCTCAAATAGGAAGGTTGCAAAGAATTTGTGATTGTGCCCTTGTGTCTGCATCAAATTTTCACCTAATTTTACTCAGTCCAATATACCTCAGAGTGATTTGGCATATTTGGGTGCAAGAGAGGACCATCTCTAGTGTAAACGTACCCATTCGGATGTGTTGGAACATTCTGTTTGGTCGTACGAGTTGCGGAATGAAAGTTGCACCACTTTGCAACTTTACACTGCTTGCATTTGGCAACTTTTCCCTCCACTAAAAAGTCATCACTGTAAGAAAACACCTTCGAGATAGAAAAAAATGAGAGAGGTTTTTGTAGATGGTCTCAACATGATCCCATAGCCTTGGACAAAAAGTCTGTAAACAACATGGTCTTCAAGAAATAGCCCTTCAAAGATTGCTGCCTTTTAGCACTTTGGACTCTTAAGGGAAATCGCCAGTCCAATGTAGCTCATAGTGATTCGGCATATTTTGATGCAAGAGAGGACCATCCCTAGCGTAAACGTACCCATCTAGATGTGTTGTAATAGTCTATTTGGTCGTATGAGTTGCGGAATGAAAGTTGCACCACTTTGCAAATTTACATTGCTTGCATCTGGCAATTTTTCCCTCCATTAAAAAGTCATCACCACAAGGAAAACACCTTTGAGATAGAAAATGCCGAGAGAGCTTTTTGTAGATGGTCCCAACACAATCCCATAGCCTTAGATGAAGAGTCTATAAGTATCATAGTATTCAATAAATATCCCTTCAAAGATTGCTGCCTTTTAGCACTTTGGACTCTTAAGGGAAATCGCTAGTCCAATGTAGCTCAGAGTGATTCGGCATATTTGGGTGAAAGAGAGGACCATTCCTAGTGTAAATGTACCCATCTAGATTTGTTGGAACAGTTCGTTTGGTCATACGAGTTGCGGAATGAATGTAGCACCACTTTGCAACTTTACACTACTTGCATCTGGCATTGTTCCCTCCACTGAAAAGTCATCACCACAAGAAAATTCCTTCGAGATAGCAAAAACTGAGAGATTTTTTTGTATATGGTCCCAACAAGATCCCATAGCCTCACATGAAGAGTCTGTAAGCATCACAGTCTTTGAGAAATAACCCTTCAAAGATTGCTGCCTTTTAGCACTTTGGACTCTTAAGGAAAATCACCGGTCCAATGTAGCTCAAAGTGATTCGGCATATTTGGGTGCAAGAGAGGACCATCCCTAGTGTAAATGTACCCATCTAGACATGTTGGAATAGTTTGTTTGGTCGTACGAGTTGCATAATGAAAGTTGCACCACTTTGCAACTTTACACTGCTTGCATCTGGCAACTTTTCCCTCTACTGAAAAGTCATCACCATAGGAAAACTCCTTTGAGAAAGAAAAAACTGAGAGATGTTTTTTTAGATAGTCCTAACATGATCCCATAGCCTCCAACGAAGAGTCTATAAGCATCACGTTCTTTGAGAAATATCCCTTCAAAGATTGTTGCCTTTTAGCACTTTGAACTCTTAAGGGAAATCGCCAGTCCAATGTAGCTCAGAGTGATTCAGCCTATTTGGGTGCAAGAGAGGACCATCCCTAGTGTAAATGTACCCATCTAAACATGTTGTAACATTCTACTTGGTTGTACGATTTGCAGAATGAAAGTTGCACCACTTTGCAACTTTACACTACTTGCATCTAGCAACTTTTCCCTCCACTGAAAAGTCATCACCATAGGAAAATGCCTTCGAGATAGCAAAAAATGAGGGAGGTTTTTTTAGATGGTCCGAACATGATCCCATACCCTTGGATGAAGAGTCTATAAGAAATCATGGTCTTCAAGAAATATCCCTTCAAAGATTGTTGCCTTTTAGCATTTTGGACTCTTAAGAGAAATCGTCAGTCCAATGTAACTTGGAGTGATTCGACATATTTGGGTGCAAGAGAGGACCATTCCTAGCGTAAACGTACCCATCCAAACATGCTGGAATAGTTCGTTTGGTCGTATGAGTTGCGGAATGAAAGTTGCACCACTTTGCAACTTTACACTGCTTGCACCTGGCAACTTTTCCCTCCACTAAAAATTCATCACCATAGGAAAAAACCTCTGAGATAGCAAAAACTGAGAGAGGATTTTGTAGATGGCCCCAAAAAAATCCCATAGCCTTGGATGGAGAGTCTATAAGCATCACGGTCTCTGAGAAATAGACCTTCAAAAATTGTTGCCTTGTAGCACTTTGGACTCTTAAGGGAAACTAGTGGGCAACATAGTTAACTTCTTCACAAACTTGGTTTGAAGTAATTTCATTCTTTTTTGTGCATTTAAAATGGATTTTTAAGCCTTCCACCCTAAAATTGACCTTTAAATAACTTCAAACACCTTAAGTACCTCATTCTTATTCATTTGTTTTACAAACAATCATTTTTATTCCAAGAGGCTGAGCTTTCATTTTTGCTTGTTGGATTGAATGCGGACTGTGACACAACTTTATTTTTTCAAATTTTTTTCAACATCATTAAACTAAGAATTTATCACACATCTACTGAGAAACAAAGGAGTACTAGAAACTAAAACACATTACACTTCAGTTCTCACTGACTTGTTATACTCTTCAACATCTCTCTTCTCTAAAAGCGACCTCTAAATCACTTCAAACACATTAACTACCCTAAAATCAACCCTAAAAGAGGCCTCTAATTCACTTCAAACACCTTAACTACCTCATTCTTATTCATTTGTTTTACAAACAAGCATTTTCATTCCAAGAGGCTAATCTTTCATTTTTTCTTTCAAAGAAAATCTTCCTATGCCACTGTTACACTGCACAAGTAAACCAGGTTTTGTATTGTGGACCTATATTAAGCTACCACTCTCAACTACCAATGTAACAATGATACAAAATAACTTTTGAGACTACAAGAAGATATTTGATAACTCTTGAGTGTACTAAAAGAATTCTTATGATTTTTGAAGAATGCTGATAACTCTACTCAGTTGTCTTATTTTTTCAATATCATACAAAATGAAACCTGGCATCAATAGACTTTGTATATCAAGCTACCACAATTCAAGTTTCAACGATGAATATTTATCATGCATGTTTTAAATGGAATTCAATTTTATAGTGGTTTTTTCATTTATATGATGTCATGTGATATTCTAATTGTAATTCATGCTTCTAGGCTGGACATATATATATATATATATATATATTATTTTTACATTTTTTCTCCATTGTTCAGCCCCTACACTGCAAGTAAATGGATGCATATGAGCGTGTAGAATGAGGGGGCAACAGGCCTGAGACCCCTTTAAAGTTTGTTTGAGTGCTTTATTTTCATTTATTGTGAGTTTTGTGCCAAGTTTCATCAAAGAAATGTGGTCTCATAGAATTCCATGATAAGCTAATGCAATTGATAGCTGCTCCTAGCTATTAGTTATTGGTGCAGGAGCACCTGGGAAAGGACTATTGTTGAAATTTTGTTTGAAGTTCTTAATTTTGTTGTGCTATCATAAGGTCATGTTGACAATTATTTTAGGTGCTTAGGGTGTTTTTTAACTTTGGGAAAGAAGGTGACAAGGGCTCAATAGTTTTACAACATCATTATGTTAAGTTGTCTAGTGTTGCCAAGGTGTCTGAAAACACAACGGGTTTTACAAAGGTTATTTTTAGGTCATCTAGAAGCCTGACCCAAGCATAAAAACTATTTTGGAAGCCTATTTAAGGGATGCCTTGAGTATAGAAAGAGGTTATATGTTTTATTTTTGAAGTGGCATTTTTTGAAGCTGGTGAAACAACATTCAATAAGACAATTTTCCTATTCTTTGCATTCTTGTTGAGCTTCAAATGGATTGAATCTTACTGTTTCTTTGTGGTAGAATGTAGTGGTAGTAATATACAAGCTTGGTGTACCATTATTTTTCTTTGGTATATTGTTTCCATCTATTGGTTGTAAATACTTTATTTTTCTGTCATTTTCAGTCCTGTAGCAGGCTATTTTTAATAATGGAGTCCTAGGGTGCCTTCCCACCGTACAAATTGTATGACCTTTTGGGAAATGTGCCTAGGCTATGTGCTTGTAAATATGGTAGGTGTTAGGTTTTCTTTGGTTACAGAGGCTAGGAGAAAAGCCTTGCCATAGGAGAGCCAGTGAAGAGCCCGGCTAGGAGAGGCTACATGACAGCATTAATAACTTGCAGGGGAGAAAAGATTTTTGGAAAATTTTTTTTGGATAATTTACGAGAAGGTATTGGCCATGTATGGTGATAACGAGGAGAGCCCAATAATCCGTTTAGGAGGATAAATTTTCACCAGTCCTAAAACTATTTTTGAGCAGTTTAGAAACCCTAGCTACTTAACCAATTTGGTGTTTGGATAGTATACGGCATGAGAAAGACTAAAACCCTAGGAATCTTGAAGGTGTAGATATGGGAAACACAATACCTAGGCCAAGAATCTAAGTCTTTTGGTGGGTTAAGGAGGGAAAAACAATTTACCCCTGTTCAAAGACCTAATAGGGGCTCAAAGGCTACTAGCCTTTCAAACCCTAGGAGAGCACCTTGTGAAAGTGATGGTAAGATAGAAACTTGTGGTTGTATAAGACCCCTAACAAGCCATTTTGAAGTCTTTGTAACATTTTCTAACACCTGCAAGAACCTAGAAGAAGGTTGAGTTTATTTGGTCTTTAGGGCAGATTAAGGGCCAAAGGAGAATGAAGCGTTGAACCAAAGATTGGTTTGGTTATTCAAAATTTGTCAAGATAGTGAGGTTGGAAAGAGAACCAGGGGAACTTAGACAAGGTAGAGTTACTATAGGTTAAGGTGGAACAACAATTTCACCAAGGAGGTCTATGACAAGGCCTAGTGCAGGAATCTGTGATTGCTTCCTGCAGCCTCCCAATCAATGTGATTGATTCCTGCAACCTCCCTATCAGATTGGTATCAGAGCGAGAAAAAGATTTGGGAAAGAGGAATTTATGTCAGAGGTTGAGTCAAGTGAAACTCTCGTCATGGTGACAAATGCACAATTAGCTAAGAGGGTTGAAGAACAAGAAGAGGACAACAAGTCTTTAAAAGAAAGAATAGAGCAACTTGAGAAAGCATTGAACAATGCAAGGTTGGAAGGAAAGGTACCAAAGGAAGAAGAAGTTGCAGAGGAAGACAAGGTCCCTGAACTTGAGCCTGTTTTGGAGGAGTAGCCTTTCTTGAAGGCATTGAAAGCCTTGAGTGGAAAAGGACTTGAGGGAGTACCATTATTTAGTGGGAAAATGGAACCTGATTTGGTCATGGACTGGATAGAAGGCATGGAGAATCATTTTGAGTGTGATGGAGTCATTGAAGCTCAGAAGGTGAAGGTTGTTAAGTCAAGATTGAGAGGATCAGCCTTGACATGGTGGAAGTTTATTCAAACTGAAAGGGAGAAAGAAGGCAAACAACCCATATCAACTTGGAAAGGAATGGTTGCTAAGGTAAAGGAAGACTACATGTCAGATGACTATGAGATTCAGTTGCACAAGAAGAGGCAAAGTCTAAGGTAGAAAGACCAAGATGTAAAAACCTATACTGAAGAGTTCCAAAAGCTTTGTATGAGGTTTAATGTGACAGAGGATGAGAGTCTTAAGGTGGCTAGGTACCTTAATTTCTTGAAGTGGAACATTTAGGAGGAGATGGATTTACTAAGTCCCAAGACAATCCACCAATGGTATCAGTTGGCCATAAAGATTGAAGAAAGGAACAAGAGGAAGCAAGATAAATCTTCCAAGGGTAGAGGCAAAGGCAGAGATCAAAGAGGACAATGTGGTGGTTACCAAGGTAGAGGCAATGATCAAAGGAACCAAGGAGAATCTAAGCTCACCGAGCATGGAGGTGAAACATCTTCAAGAGGATGATACAACAGACAAAGAGGACCTCAAGGAGGTTCAAACAAAGGAAGAGGAGCAGGTAGGAGTAATTCTTACTTTGCAAACATGAAGTGTTATCATTGTAACCAACTAGGTCACCCTACTTATGGGTTCCTGGAGAAAGCATCCTCTTCTAGCAATGAAAAGAAAGTGGCCTATGCACAAGAGGACACCATGAGTCCTAAAGCATCTAAAATCAGTCACATAGAATCTGAGGTAGGAGAAAATTTGATGTTTAATAGAGTTCTGATCAGGAAACCAGTCAAAGAGGAACCTAAGCAAAGAAGAGCTTTTTTTAGAGCAAGGTGCAAGATACTTGGGAAAGTATGCAAAGTCATTGTGGATTCAGGTTCAATAGATAATATAATCTCAAAGGAGGTAGTAACTAAGCTGAAATTGGAGAAGTCACCTTATACTAACCCCTACAAGGTCACATGGTTGAACAAAGGGCAGAGTGTTTTAGTTAATAAGCAAGTAACAGTGGAATTTTCAGTTGGAGGCTATAAAGACAAGCTGGTTTGTGATGTATTACCCATGGATGCATGCCATCTACTACTAGTAAAACCATGGAAATATGATAGAAGTGCCATTTATGATGGGAAAGAGGACACTATCTCATTCAAGAAGGATGGAAGAACCTTCAAGCTGTAGTCATTGATAGAGGAAGATGAGGGACACTCAAAGGTGACTAACATCATGCTGAGCAGTGGAAAGGAGTTCCTTAAGGACCTACACCAAGGAAATGAAGGATATGTGATCATGATGTAGTCCAAAGAGGAAGAAAAGACTGAAAAGATAGTCTTACCAAAAGTAGTCCAAAAGTTGCTTGATAAGTACAAGAGCATAGTTAGTGATGGTACACCTGCAACTTTACCACCAAGGAGAGCTATAAGTCATCATATTGACTTCATACCTGGAGCCTCATTACCTAACAAAGCAGCATACAAGCTTACACCTGAGCAGAACCAAGAGGTGGCTAGGCAAGTCCAAGAATTGTTGGATCAAGGATTGATTCAAAAGAGCATCAGCCCTTGTGAAGTACCAGTGGTATTAGCAACAAAGAAAGGAGGTAAGTGGATACTCTGTATTGATTCTAGAGCAATCAATAGGATCAAAATTAGGTATAGGTTCCCTATTCCTAGAATAGAAGAATTAATGGATTGCCTTGGAGGAGCACAATATTTCACCAAGTTGGACCTCAAGAGTGGCTACCATCAGATCAGGATTAAGGATGGAGATGAGTGGAAGACAACTTTTAAGAAAAATTATGGCTTATATGAGTGGAAATTGATGCCATTTGGCCTCTCAAATTCCCCTAGCACGTTCATGAGACTAATGAATGAAGTGCTTAAGGATTTCACAGGAATCTTTGTGGTAGTATATCTTGATGACATACTAATTTTCAGTAAGATAGCATAAGAACACTTGAAGCATGTGGAGATGGTTCTTAAAAGGTTGCAAGAGGAGAAGTTAGCAATCAATCTTGAGAAGTGTGAGTTCTTCAAGTAGGAACTTGTGTACTTGGGTTTTGTAGTATCCCAAGGAACATTGAAGATGGATCCAAGCAAGGTGGAAGCCATCCTAAATTGGCCCACACCAACCACAGCAATAGAGGTAAGAAGTTTTCATGGTTTAGCTCAGTTCTATAGAGAATTCATAAGAAATTTTAGTGGTATATGTGGACCAGTCCTAGATACTAAAAAATGTGGTCTGAAAATAAAGTTTACGTGGACTCAAGAGGCTGATAAAGGGTTTGAAAAACTGAAACAAGAAGTGGAAACTCAACCAATTCTATTATTGCCTAGTTTTGACAAGTTGTTTACAATTGAGTGTGATGCAAGTGGAGTAGTAGTCAGAGGATTACTTAGTCAAGAAGGTAGGCCTGTAGCCTTCTTTAGTTAAAAGCTCAGTGAAGCCAAGCAAAAGTACTCTACTTATGATCTTGAGTTATATGCTTTAGTGCAGTCCCTAAGGAAGTGGAGGCATTATTTATTACCCAAGGAGTTTTTGGTTTTTACTGATAATGAGGCCCTAGGTTATATCAACACCCAAGAGAAGTTAAGTAATAGGCATTTGAAATGGATGGAATACATCCAAGCCTTCACATTCACTATCAAGCTCAAGAAAGGACAAATGAACAAGGTAGCAGATGCATTAAGTAGAAGAATGCTGACAGTATAGGAGATACAACTGAAGAGCATTGGATTAGAGAGTTTCAAAGACCTCTATGGTGAATATGAAGACTTCTTAGAAGCCTACAAGGTATGCTTTGATTTTGAAAATCATTTTCATAGCCAATATTTTGAGTATACATTGCAAAATGGACTTATATTTAAGGGTAATCAGTTATGTGTGCCAAGAGGGTCAATGAGGGAAAATCTGATTCAAGAGAAGCATAATGGCAGTCTTAGTGGGCATTTTGGTATCAATAAGACTTTAGAGCTGGTACAAAGGTTCTATTATTGGCCTAAGTTAGCAAAATATGTTAGAAAACATGTGGAACAATGTGTTATATGCATGAAAGCTAAGGGAGGAGCTAGCAATGCTAGTTTATATCAACCCCTGCCCATTCCTAACAGACCATGGGAGTGTGTGATGATGGATTTTGTGGTAGGTCTTCCTAAGACCAAGACTATTTTTGACAGTATTTATGTTGTGGTAGATAGATTTAGTAAGATGAGTCACTTCATACCTTGCAAAACTACTCGTGATGCCAACTACATTGCTCATCTTTTCTTTGAAGAAGTTGTTAGGATCCATGGACTACCTCTAAGTATTGTTTTTGACAAAGATGTGAAGTTCATGAGTCACTTTTGGAAGACTCTATGGAGTAGATTGGGTACAAATATGTCATTTGGATCAGCCTACCATCCTCAGACCGATGGTCAAACAGAGGTGGTTAACAGAGTGTTGGGTAATCTTTTAAGGTGCTTAACTAAAGAATATGGACATACCTGGGATATGGTAATTTCTCAAGCTGAATATGCTTATAATGACAGTGTAAATAGAACTATAGGGAAAATTCCTTTTGAGGTTGTGTATGGAATGAACCCAAGAGGCATTTTTGAACTCAAAGACCTTGGATCTATGGAGAACATGAGTGGACATGCTGAAGACTTCACTCAGACCATGAAAGAAATTCAGGATTAGGTCAAGAAGACAGTCACAGAGGATACACAAAAACTGAAAGAGAAGGTAGATATGTTAAAGAAAGATGTGCAATTTCTAGTTGGGGACTATGTTATGGTCCACCTCAACAAATCCAGATTGTAGAAGGGAATGTCAACCAAGTTGCAGATGAAGAGAGTGGGACTTTGTAAGATATTGGCCAAATATGGCAAGAATGCATATAAGGTGGAATTACCATCAGACTTGGGCATCTCTCCAGTTTTCAATGTTACTGATTTGATCAAGTACAAGGGACCAGTCAATGATGAGGATCAGAACAACAAGGAAATCTTCAAGGACATCAGTAATGTGACCTATCCTCAGCAAGACAAGCTCCAGGTAGAGAAGATCTTGCAGTCAAGAGTGCGGAAAGCTACGACATAAGGTGTACATGGAGCATCTTGTCAAATGGAAGGACAGGCATGAATCTATAGTTTTTAGGTGCTTAGGGTGTTTTTAAACTTTTGGAAAGAAGGTTACAAGGGCTCAATAGTTTTACAACATCATTAAGTTAAGTTGTCTAGTGTTGGCAAGGTATCTGAAAACACAGTGGATTTTACAAAGGTTGTTTTTAGGTCATGTAGAAGCCCGACCCAAGCATATAAACTATTTTGGAAGCCTATTTAAGGCATGCCTCAATAATGGAAAGAGGTTAGATTTTTTATTTTTGAAGTGGAATTTTGTGAAGCTGGTGAAACAACGTTCAATAAGACAATTTTCCTGTTCTTTGCATTCTTGTTGAGCTTCAAATGGATTGAATCTTACTGTTTATTTGTGGTAGAATTTAGTGGTAGCCATATACAAGCTTGGTGTACCATTCTTTTGCTTTGGTAGATTGTTTCCATCTGTTGGTTGTGAATACTTTGTTTTTCTATCATTTTTAGTCCTGTAGCAAGTTGTTTTTAATAATGGAGTCCTAGGGCACCTTCCCACCATACAAATTGTATAGCATTTTGGGAAATGTGCCTAGGTTGTGTGCTTGTAAATATGGTAGTTGTTAGGTTTTCTTTAGTTGTAGGAGCTAGGAGAAAAGCCTTGCCCTAGGCGAGCCAGTGAAGAGCCTGGCTAGGAGAGGCTGCAGGACAACGTTAATAACTTGCAGGGGAGAAAATATTTTTGGAGAGTTTAGGGGAAGGTCTTGGCCATGTATGGTGATAAGGAGGAGGTGATAAGGAGGAGAGCCCAGTAATCCATTTAGGAGGAGAAATTTTCACCAGTCCTAAAACTATTTTTGAGCAATTTATAAACCCTAGCTGCTTGACCAATTTGGTTTTTGGACAGTATATAGCCTGAGCAAGACTAAAACCCTTGGAATATTGAAGGTGTAGATAGGGGAAACACAATACATAAGCCAATAACCTAAGTCTTTTGGTGGGTTTAGGAGGGAAAAGCAATTTACCCCTGTTCAGAGACCTAATAGGGGCTCAAAGGCTACTAGCCTTTCAAACCCTAGGAGAGCATCTTGTAAAAGCAATGGTAAGATAGAAACTTGTGGTTTTATAAGAACCCTAACAAGCCATTTTTAAGTCTTTGTAACATTTTCTAACCCCTACAAGAACCTAGAAGAAGGTTGAGTTTATTAGGTCTTTAGGGCAGATTAAGGGCCAAAGGAGAATGAAGTGTTGAACCAAAGATTGGTTTGGTTATTCAAAATTTGTCAAGATAGTGAGGTTGGAAAGAGAACTAGGGGAACTTAGACAAGGTAGAGTTCCTATAGGTTAAGGTGGAACAACAATTTCACCAAGGAGGTCTATGACAAGGCCTAGCACAGGAATCTGTGATTACTTCTTGCAGCCTCCCAATCAGTGTGATTGATTCCTACAACCTCCTTATCAGTTATGTAATGTGAAGTAATTGCATAACTTCTTATCTTGAATTTGTAAAAACTATATTGTTATTGAATTTTTTTCATCTATCAGCATCTAGTTATTACTTATGCAATGTGAAGTAATGCTTTGAGTTTGAAAGATGTGCAATGCAATGTAATCAACAATATGAATATAAACTACATAATATTTAACCATTATTTTTATGCTATTGTACATTGATATTTAACCATTTCTCATTTGATTAAATTTTCAAAGATTTTAATCATGCACATGAGGAGGCAATTAAATTTCGATTGTCAACTTTTATATATATCAAATAATTCAATAATCAAGTGTATGTCCATATACAAAAATGGCATCAACGCCAACTCAAAAAAAGTTTTACAATATGTGGCATATGCCATATTGGTATCTATTCAAAATTTACATGCCGAAATGTCTTTCTCATCCTAAACTACTAGTGGATCATCAAAATGGAGCCTCTTTGAAGCACTCATTGGCTCTAAAGGTAGCTGCACAAGAAAAAGTCAAACCACAATTGAGATTAGTTATACTATATAATTTAAAATCAAATAATTAACATAAAAATCAATACACATTGAATTATAATTGAAATCTAAAATTATAATCTAAAATTGAAATCTTGATTACCTCAAATATATGTCTCTTCGAAGGGTCAGGAGTCCTAGAATATACCCCTCTCAAAGAACTAACCAAACCAACTTTTGTAATGTCAATCTATATATGTGAACAAAAACATGAAATTGATCCAAGTTATCATAGAATTTTTAGTAATAAGAACATATTTACCAAGCACAAAATAAAATCAACACATACCTCTTTAGGCTAATCTTTTTTTGTATCTCCTTTAGGTGTTTCAACTCCTCCTCCTTGAGGTGTTTCAACAAATCCTCCTTCAAGTGTTCGAATACCTACTCCTTCAGGTGTTGTGGCACTTATCAACAATGATGTATAGCTCACAACTGCCTGTACATAAAAATGACAAGTACATATGAAACTACAAATCTATGTGAATGTATGCTTAATCAATAAAATATCATATAAACCTTAATTCAATCAAATTTGAGTTCAATTACCTTTCCCTTATCTAACATTGTGTGTCCATAGTTTGGAGAGCACTACACATCACTCGCACTAGGTGTTTCCTACTAGTAGAGAATAAGATAAACATATAAGTTAATATATAATTTCATTAATGAAAATTCAAATGACAAGCAAGTATATAGTGAAAAAATGTAAATGAGTGAGTGTGAAAATACATACTGTGTGTGTCTCGAGGCCAAATGAAATGACCCTAAGGGTGCTATTAGACACCTATGTGAGCTCCTCCTCAGATATTAATTGTTAAATAGATCATGTAAATAAATATTAGTACTTGATACTATCTCTTATTAATATTCATTTTAAAAAACATGCAAGTTATGAATTTACACCTAAAATGTTACTTGTGTAACTACTCCAATGTCCACCTCTCTAGCAGGAGAGGACTCTGTAGGTTGTGCTCCACTCTCCTGCATGTAATCTGCTATAATCTCCACATCTTGGATGTCATAATCAGAAGTGCCTAATGGCTATTCAGGGGGTTGTACAATAGGACCCAAGCATATTTGCTAGAACGTATTGCAAATATGTGGACCTGAGGAGGATGATGCAACAACACTATATCCATTGCCAAGATCACCAGACTATGGCTAAGCTATTGAAGAAGCATGGGAAACTGAAAGACCACTCAAAGAGTGAATGGCCTGGATAGTTTGTGTGGCTGCATCCTCCGTAATATCTGGATGTTGTACTAGAAGTGGTAGATCAAGGAGAAGACGGGGAACATGTGGGTACCTGACTACTCTAGCTGTCCCTGGCCTATCCTGGGGCATACCTCCACCAACACCTTGTAAGGGTTTAATGTCAAAGTAATTGACATGATTCCCTAACAAAAAATTAGCATATAAGTTTTTAATAAAGTAAAAAGGTACATCAAGATTATTGTTGGGTGGTTTATCAAAAACCATACACCAACGATCCCAAAAGTTATCTACTATACCCCTATGCGTGCACCATTTTATAAAAAGATTTAGTTTGTTAACATTAACTGGCAAACCAGTGCTGGGGTTAATAAATAAAGAGGCTATCATAAGACAATCCACATGCATAATATTGCCTCATGGCTTCTCGCCACAAATGAAAGGCATTATGTTGGGTGGAGAGGGTTTCTACATTTGTAATTATTCATGTCAATGTGGTTGACATATAGGATAATCGAGGGATTTTCTTATAAACATCACAAATTCCCCTCAATTGCTCCATTTTTTCATGAATTAAGTCTTCAATTGATGGCTGTGGAGGTGGTGGAGCATTTGGCATTTCTGCATTTTGATTCTCAACTGGTGAATTTTCATTCTTAATTGGTGGAATTTGTGCATTCTCATTCTCAATAGCCATAATGCCAGATTAAAGTTAAAAAAATTAATCTAATTAAAATTAGACAATATAAATGAAAATATTATAAAAATACCCTAGTTTTTAAATTGAATCCAAAAAAACCCCTACTTTTTAACAAAAATCTATAAAATTCTCTAATTTTTAATACAAATACATAGAAACACTATTTTTAAATCAAAATCCATAAAAATGGGTTTTAATCAAAATCCATTCTAAACTCAATTGTTTCATAAAAATCAATTAAAAACCCTATTTTGAAAAAAAATCCACAAAAACATTTTTTTTTTTATCAAAATCCATTCTAAATTCAATTTTTCATAAAAATTCAATCAAAAACCCTATTGTGAAAAAAAATCCACAAAAACATTCATTTTTTTATCAAAATCCATTCTAAACTCAAATTTTCATAAAAATTCAATCAAAAACCCTATTTTTAAAAAAAATCCACAAAAAACCATATGAAATTATTCAAATCTAAATAAAAATAAAAAAACTTACCTTTTCAAATCAGATTTTGGCCAAATCACATATCCGTTACGTGAAGAATCAATTCACTGTGTGCCTGCAGGTTGTTGACTATGAAATAAATTAAAAGCAATGACTAAGTTTTTTTATATATGCTTTTTGCAAATCGGTTATCTTATCCAAATAAGAAATTAGATATGAGATTTGAATCAGATATCTTATTTGTAAAACTAGGTTTGGTGTTTGGTATGGTGATACCCGAGCCTAAAAAAAGTCAACACATTATTTTTGAGTTTTTCGATCAATGAAAGACATGTTTTTTCCTCATTGCCACTTTTTGGCCCCCATGATCCTGCACATACCCACATAAAACAATATTCACTTGTCCTTGGGGTATGTACTGCTGGAATGTCATGCCCTTTGGGCTAAAGAATGAATGTAGGTGCCATGTATTAGAGAGCTATGACCACCATATTCCATGATATGATGCATAAGATAATGGAAGATTATGTGGATCACCTTTTGGCTAAATTAGTAACAAGAAAAGATCATCTAAAAGTGTTAGACACAATCTTTAAGAGACCGGAAGAATATAAGGTCAAAATGAATCCTAAGAAATATATTTTTGGTGTAACATCTGGAAAACTATTGGGATATATAGTTTCTAGAAGAGGCATTAAGGTCGACCTGGCCAAAGTAAAATCCATCATGGACATGCCTTCTCCCAGAGGAATAAGAAAACTCAGGACATTACAAGGTAGGGTACAATCTATTTGGTGCTTTATAGCACAATTGGTTGACAAGTGTCAACTATTCCAATATCTCTTGCGCAAAGGCATCCCCTTTGTGTGGAAAGATAAATACCAAGAAGCCTTTCAACAAATAAAAGACTATCTATTGTCATCTCTAGTCCTTAGGTCTCCCATTCTAGGAAAACCTTTGATCTTATATATCTCAGGAACAACTTCGACATTGGGGGCATTACTAGAAAAAAATGACAATGATGAGAAAGAATGGGCCATATATTATATCATTCAGACACTGGTTGGTTATGAGCTAAATTACACATCAATTAAACATGCTTGTCTAGCAGTTTTTTTTGTAGCTCAGAAGCTAAGAAATTATATGTTGATCCATCAAACACAATTGGTAGCAAAGATTGACCCTCTCAAATATATATTGCGTCATGCAGCATTGATAGGACGCCTGGCAAACTGGGTCATGATTTTGAGTGTATATGATATTAAATATGTAGAAAGAAAGGCAATCAAACGACAAGTGATAGCAGAAAAACTAATAGATGAGCCTATACAAAGTGATCACCCCTTAGTGGCCTATTTCCCAAATGATTCAATATTCCATATGAAACCTAAGGCACCTTGGAGGTTATACTTTGATGGATATCATACCAATCATGGCTCGAGTGTAGGAATATTGTTTATCACCCTGCAAGGAGATTCCATTCCCAAGTCTTTCCACATAGATTTTCCATGCACAAATAATGTGGTGGAATATGAGGCATTGGTCACAGGACTTAGAATGGAAATAAAATGGAAGATCGGAGCACTGCATGTCTATGGGGATTCTCAGTTAGTCATCAACTAGGTTAACAATGACTATGACACTAAGGATGAGAAGCTAATGCCCTACAAAAGAATGATTGATATCTTCCAGACATACTTTCACATGGTGAATTTTGAGCAAGTTCCAAGAACAAAAAACAAGGCGGCAGATGCCATGGCTACAATCGGCTCTCTCGTTTAAATTCCAACCAATCTACCTCACCTAGAGTTCCTGATAAAACAACTGTTGGTCCCTTCCTATGATATTCCAAAATCTAAGATGGTCACCGAGCTTGTTGGTCCTGATTCTCCCTAGTACCAAGACATTCATGACTACCTTAAGTCACAAACCCTTCCCCCTAATCTGTCCAATAACCAAAGGAAGTCCTTTATCTGAAAAGCTATAAGATATGCCATCATTAACGACACCCTTTATCTTTTTAGCTTTCACGACACTCTCCTTAGATGTATCGACACCAATGAAGCATGCACAACATTATGCAAAGTACATGAGGATATATGCGGGTCTCATTCAAGTGGTCCTACTTTGGCCAAGAAGATAACGAGACTTGGGTACTATTGGTCGACCATGGAGAAAGATGCACTAGAATATGTTAGGACTTGTTGCCAATGCTACATTCATAGTGATTCGTTTCATGATCCAGCGCAAGAACTTCGGCCAGTCACTTCTCCTTGGCTCTTCGCACAATGGGGACTCAATCTCATGGGAAAGATCCATCCTACCTCATCAAATGGCCATAAATTTATCATCAGCACCACTCTGTATTTTATGAAGTGGATCGAAGCCATCCCCTTGACATACATAACTGGCAAGGGTATGTGCAGGATCATGATGGGCCAAAAAGTGGCAATATTATGGGTATTTGTAGGGTATGTGGCTGATGACTTTCATTTTACCCAAAATTGATGAAATGAAAAGGGTTTATAGAGGAGATTCTCAGCTTTCTACCAATATAAATTATGCTTTAATTTGAATTGAATAAATAATTATTATTAATTTTCTATTAGAATTATGACTAAATTCCTAATCAATAGGCTGATTGAAAAACATCTATAACTTTCAAATGGTATCACATTTTTTGAATCTGAAACATGTGTCACATTCTATGCTTCACATACTATAGGATTAAAAAGAGAAAAAATAAATTTCATGAATTTTTGACCAAGTTAAGGTGTTCAGACATACGAGTTTTTATATTTTTTAAAAGTTTTAATAAAAAAATCATAATTAATTAGTTACTTGGAAAAAAATTACAAAAAAATATGCATCACATCCAGACATGAGTCCTCTACTTATATATAAAATCTTATAATTAAAATAATTATCATTTTATTATGGTTAGGGTGGTCAGACAGACACCTACTTCTTATTTTTTTCCTAAAATTTAAGTACTACTACATTGAAATTTCAAATTTTCACCGAATAGATTTTATTTATTTTTAAATAAACCTAGTAGTTTAGAAACTACATTCAATTTTGTACATATTCTGTTCTTACATATTTTTGAAATAATATCGATAACTTATTCAATTTTTTACGTCAAATTTTTTTTTTTTTTAGATAATAGGCAGTGCCAATAGATTGATAATCAAAGGTTACATCTGAGCCTGAAGAATGCCTGAGCCTGTTACAAACCCATAGATCGAGCAGTATCTAATGGCTACTCCAAACTGCGGGTTACTGAAACAGGGGAGGCGCTCCTATAACAAATGCTATAGAGTTTTGCAATGGCCAGAATTTGTTGCTATAAGCAATCAGCTGAGGACAATACATTTGCCCGATTCTTCCCCAAAGGCTGACGGTAAGATTTAAAATCCTTAATGGTGCCTAGGCTGATCAAATGTCTCTTTGAAATTACCTCCATCGGCTGCCAAGTTGGCCAAACCATCCGCCTCTTGGTTAGCTTCTCTATAGGTATGGTTGATGGTAAAAGCTTCACATGTGTTTAGAATTTCAATTACCCTTTCCAAAATAGCGTTGAGTTTCCAATTGGGTGTCTGGCCCAACCTGATTGCATTGACCACATTAGCTGAATCACCTACAATTTCAATTTTGTTTAAATTCATTTCCTTACAAAGCTCCAACCCAATAAGTAGAGCCTTGAATTCCACAAAATTATTGGTGTTGACTCCTAGAGACATAGCCCTTCTTCCAATAATGTGGCCTTCCCAGTTTTTGATTAAGCTTCCTGCACCTGCAGGACCTAGATTGCCCCGAGATGCCCCATCGAAGTTCAATTTGAACCAGCCAACTTTGGGGGGTGTCCATTTAGCCTGATCCCTTAATGCATTAGATTTTGCCATGCCACTTCCAGCAAAGGATGGCACTCTCAAACCTGGCCAAGCCATCCTGATCTTTCCATCCCAAGTTGAAAATACTGCGTCCCTGTGGGAAGACATAGAGGATCTATGATTAACAACCTCTATCACTGCTGCTTCCACTTTATTTTTAAAAGAGGCCAAAGACAATTCCGTATCATTGAAGATCCTATGATTTATTTCCTTCCATAGTTCCCAGATTAACATGGAGGGACAGATTTTCCAGAGGCTCTTTAAAGATCCTGAATTGACACTCCTCGACCAACACTGGAAGAGACTCAAAATATAATTTGGCAGGGCCGTTATCCAGCCTAGTTTGGCGCACAACCATTGCCAACATTCCCTGGCATACTGGCAGCCTAAAAGGATGTGATCAATTGATTCCTCAGCTTTCTTACATAACACGCGCCATGACGGGTCTTCGAAACCCAACTTCTTGAATCTTTCCGCAGTCAAGATTTTCTTCTGTAAGGCTTCCCAAGCAAAGGTACCAGCTCTGGGTACACATAGTTTGTCCCAGCATAGATCTATGGGGATTTTTGTCTTCTCTTGCACCTCTCCACCTGCAATTTTTATGTAGCCATCTTTGGCGTTATATTCCCCATTCTTAGAACCTGCCCAGATTAATCTATCTTCCCCACTTCGAAAGACTACTTGGCGCTGAGCAAGGATGGAGGATAAGATCTCTATTTCATGGTTTGGCAAAGGGAGATTTTGCAGATCCTTCCATGCCCAGCTTGTCACCCCCTCAATCTGCACAGGTTTTATGTAGTCATTTACCTTTGGGCCCCAATGAGCAGACAAATATTATTTTGTGGTGTGAATGTTGATCAGGTTATCTATACTGGGCAGGCCATACCAAGAGTCCTCCCAGAATAGAGCCTTATCTCCTGTGTGAATGTCCCAAGATAGGAAGCTGCAAATGATTGGCCTACATTTCAGCAAAAATTTCCATACCCTTGATCCTTTTGGCGGGTTGCTTGTCATAACTATGCTCAAGCAATCATTTTCCTCTAGATACTTTTCCTGAAGGATCCTGGCCCACTTCAGTTGGGGGCAGCATGTCATCTTCCAAATTATTTTGGCTCCAAGGGCTGAGTTCTGCCATTTGAGGTTTTTCAATCCTACCCCACCTAAGACTTTCGGTTTGCAAACTTTTTCCCAAGAGATGAGAGCTAATTTATGATTCTCTGAGAGCCCTTGCCAAAAAAAACTCTGCATCTTCTATATGAGATCTTTGTTTTCCCCTGCAGATAGAGCAAGAAAGGAAAGGAGGTAGATGGGCAAAGAAGAGATGACCGCTCTAAGCAGGACAATCCTGCCCGCCCACGATAGCCACCTACCTTTCCATGAACTTAGGCGTTTGTCCATTTTGTCCTTCAAAGGATTCCATAGGTTTGTGTTCCTTAACCCTTTGTCCAAAGGGAGTCCCAAGTATGAGCAAGGTAATGAGCCTTTGTTGAAGCCTAGCTCGGTTAGAATACTAGCCTCCTTCCTTAGAGGGGTGTTGATGAAGAATAGCCTCTTTTTTACGTCAATTTGCCTAACACTGATTTTTCTAAATTTTTTTGCCACTTAAGGGCCTAGTTTTTCCATGATGATCCTGCATATACCCGCAAACAAATCTCCGAATTCATTCTTAACTACATCATTTGCTAGTATGGCCTTCCACAGTCCATCATTACTGACAACGGATATCCATTTAAAAACCAAGAAATTCATGATTTATGTGAGCGATTCCATATCCAACATCATTTCTCCACCCCGTATTACCCACATGGAAATGGTCAAGCCGAGGTGTCAAATAAAAACCATTGTTAAAATCCTAAAAAAGACTATCAATGACGCTGTCTTTGATTGGCATATTCAACTTAACCCTGCTCTGTGGGCTTACCGCACTAGTATTCGCACGGCCACATGAGCCACTCCATTCACCCTAGTCTTTGGAGATGAGGCCATCTTTCCCATTGAGGTTGAAATTCCTTCTCTGAAGGGTTTGAATAACGATGAGGAGTATAGATAGTCTCATCTACATGAGCTAGAGATGTTAAAGGAAAGAAGGAAAAATTCCTTGAACCATCTATAGGCATATCAAAATTTCCTATGTCGTAGTTACAACAAGAAATTCATGGTCATGAAGTTTACCATTGGTGACTTAGTCCTCATGCAAAACCCTAAGAATTAGGCTAATAGAGAAAAGCTAGGAAAGTTTGAACGAAATTGGTTGGGTCTATACATCATCATATACTCTTTTGGTTCTAGAGCATATCAACTGGCTACTCTAGATAGTGAACATCTAACAAAGCCTATCAATAGTCTACATCTCCAAAAATTCTATACATAAGCACTAGAAAGCTAAGTTGAAAACCTTAAAAATACAAAAACTTTGAAAAATGATAAAAAAATTGTTTCCTTGATGAAAACCTAGCAAACAAGCATCTTGGCGGCACCAAAAAAAAAAGAAAGAAAAATGACAAAAATAGTAAAGAAAAATAATTTGTCCAACAGTGAAAACTTGGCAAATAGGCACTTTGGACTAGCACCATGGTGAAAACTTGGCAAACAAGCACCATGCGTAGTCAATCATTGCTCAGCCATCTACTGTCACTCTATCTGTCTTGTTCTATGATGAAACACATTTTCCATCACCACCATGACACTTTCCATGACATCATACCCTTCCTCTCAGGGTTGACAAAAGGTTGACATCAAGACCTGAATACCATCCATCTAGCATCGCATACATATCCCTTTTATGTCCTTTCAACTTGGCTAAGTTTAGGACCTAACTAGGGGAAAATTTTTATTATGTGACTGTAGTAGGTATCATATATGGTATTTGCAATTGCAAAAAGTCCTAAAAAAAAGACAAAAATATCATAAAAAGTCCTAAAAAAAGACAAAAACATTGCAAAATATCCTAAAAAAAAAACAAAAACATTATAAAATGTTCTAAAAAAACAAAAAAACATCAAAAAATGTCTTAAAGAAAGACCTAAAAATATCAAAAAACATCTTAAAGAAAGACCTAAAAATTGAAAAACGTGTAGTACCCCTCCAGTTGCTACTATGAGTATCTGATTGCTTGTGTTCGTTTGCTACTTGTTTAGCTATTTTGGATACTATATTGTATTGCTTCTAGTTGCGAAATTGATGTTATGTTAGTTGTTAAACTCTGTTGATGATTCATTGAACATTGAGATTATCTAGTTGAGTTTGTATGAAGACATTATGATAGACGTGAGTGTGTTATGGATATGATGTTTCTAATTTTTAAATGTGGTTATCATGATGTAAGGTTATTTTTGATATAATGATACTTGTGAGTCCTAGTGAAGAAGACAGTGTAGCACTACTCACTTGTGAGTGCCCTGTTATGTTGTGATTCTTTTTCACGGTGTGTTTTTTGATATATGATACTATGTTTAACAAGTGATGTTTTATACAAATATAGGTATCGGGTATCGGCTCCACCTACTTGTTAGGTCCAAGAATACTCTAATCCAATAAAATTATGTTGATCCAGAGATAGTGTCAGGTCCTTGTTTAAACATCGTTCTTCATTGAACGAGTATCCTATTGTCGCCTGTTGTCGTTTCTTGTTTTATCTTGTCGTGTAAATTTTGTTTGTGTTATTTATTTGGAAATTAATTATTGCTTAATTTAGTTAAATGTATTATTTGTTTAAATATTTGACTAAAGGTTTATGAGTAAGGTTTGATTTATTAAAATAAATTAAACAAGGTATATATTTAAAAATCAATGTTAATTTTGAAAAGGTAATTATTTAAATGTAATTGTTGAATTTATTGTGCAAATAGGTTATGTGAAAAGGAAACAATTTAAAAGAGTTTATTTTCAAAAAGTTAAAAATATGAAAATATGACTTGAGGGAAAATATCTTAGATATTTAATGATTATACCTGATTGAGAAATTTTAGGAATGCATGACCACAATCAGTTGAGTTTTGTAACTTGATATATTTAAATGCATTAAAAGCTTTAGGGGTTGCAATTTTCATTCAAGGTAAAAGTTTGGGAAGAATATTCACGGCAGCAGTTTTTAGGAAATTTTTGCATGACAGTTATTCTGAAAAGGATTTCATCTCCGTTTTTTATTGAAAAATGTATTATTGGGCTAGCTTAGTTTGGATCTCATCATGGGTATCTACAGGATCATGATGGGCCAAAAAGTGGCAATATGATGGGTATGTGGCTGACAACAATTTTTTTACCCAAAATTGATGAAACCAAAAGGGTTTTTAAAGGAGATTCTCATCTTTCCACCAATATAAATTATGCTTTACTTTGAATTTAATAAGTAATTATTATTCATTTTCTATTTGAATTATGACTAAAGTCCTGATTGATAGGCTGATTGAAAAACATTTATAGCTTTCAAATGGTATCACATTGTTTGAATTCAAAACATGCATCACATTCTATGTGTTGCATACTATAGGATTAAAAAAAAAAATTTGAATTTCATAAAGTTTTGACCAAGTTAAGGTGGTCAGACATATGAGTTTTTTATATTTTTTAAAAATTTTAATAAAAAAATAATAATTAATAATTTACTTGGAAAAAAAATAACAAAAAAATATACATCACATCGGGACATGAGTCCTCTACTTATATCTAAAATCTTAATTTTTTTTTTTATCATTTTATTGTGATTAGGGTGGTCGGAAAGACACCAACTTCTTATTTTTTCCCTAAAATTTAAGTACTACTGCATTGAAATTTCAAATTTTCCCTAAATAGATTTTTTTTCTTAAACAAACCTAGTAGTTTAGAAATAAAATTCAATTTTCTACAGATTCTATTCTTACATATTTTTTAGATAATATAGATAACTTATTCAAATTTTTACGTCAAGTTGCCTAACTCTAAATTTTTTGCCACTTAAGGCCTGTTTTTTCCATGTTGATCCTGCACATACCCTCATCAAATTTCCAGTGTTTAAAGCAGGATTGACAAAAGCTTTAGATTTCATTTTTAGCTTAGCTTTCAAATCTTTAAAACAGGTTCCATTCTTGTTTTACAATATTTTTATCTGCATTTTCTAAAATGATTGCTTGAAGGATATCCATTTGAAAATGACATTTCTTGTTAAAGGGAAGGTTTGACTTTGTTATACATGCACATGTAACAGAGAAATATTTAGAACAAGATTTCAAATTTAAATAAAAACAAAGCAAAACAAAGATATAGAAAGTCTTAGAAAATATTCCTTATGAAATTGGAAATTGGAAATTGTAGTTTTGTAATTCTAGCTTTCGAGCCATAGTAATTGTCGAATCCATAGATACTAGGTAATATTCTATATCTGTAATGATTTTCCTAAAAACCCAAAAGTTAGTGAGGCAGGAATGTTGCCCTTTTATGCTTATGAACATTTTATAGATCATTGGTCTTCTTTTGTTCTCATCTCCTCAGTTAGAAACCTTTTCTCTTGAGCTCTCTACCTATTAGTGTATTTTGAAAGCCTCTTGTTGAGGAATGTAGTTGTATTTACTTATGGTGGCTTTTGACTTAGAATGATTTTTATGCTATCTGCTTTAGCTGTGCCACCTATTCCAATACATTGCAATTTGTGTCATGAATTATTTGCACTTTAGTTATTAATTTTGCAGTGCATGGGACTTTCTTGGTCTTTGCTATCGGCCTTATGTTGATCAGACCTTTCTTTGTCTATTACTTGTTGATTGTGTTAATGAATTGCATGCAGTGTAAAGACTATCCTTGTGCTGGCTTGTAATCTCTAGATGGAGGCTACATGGAATGGAACCATGGCACCATATATGGACTCATGTTGTAGCTAATTTGCTTAAACATTGAAGGGAGTGGACATTTAAATTAACTCCTTGATTCCTTACGCAACGTGTCACATCTGCTACATTTCAAACTAAAATATTGTTTAGATCTAAATAATCTTCCATGAATTCCATTACCAACCTATCACAGCTATCACACTTGAGCATGGGATGGTATATAGATTTAAGTAACTGCCCTGTTTCATTTGGCATCTATCTTAGTTGCAACACTTGAACATAGAGAAAATTTTAAAGGTTTAAAATACTGTTTTGATTCCTTCGACAACTTGTCACATCCACTTGAGTCTATACCACCAGATCGATGATTGTTTGTGTTGCTTGAACTAGGTATATAATGCTATTGAGATCAGGTTCTGTAAGCAGTTGTCAATCTATTGGATCTGTCATATTTGTTAGCATGTTGAATTAGCCTTTAACTCATGAAGGTTACTGGGATTTACCCAATTTCTCTGTATACTAACCAGCGTCATGCCATGATTTTGGCCTATATTCTTACCATACCTTATTCTTTCCTCTGTAATTCCTATACATGGCCAGTAAACTCGCTATTTCCTTATTTCTTTTCCTTCCAAAATCTTCTTGTGTAATCAGTATTGATATCTTCTCTTTGGTTGCTCTCTGATCATGGATTGTGGGGCTGATGTGATAATGTCTGATTATTTCACTATATACTTCTACCTTGGGCTTCGTTTCACCTCCACGTCTTCATCATATTTTCTTTATGGCTATGTTGTATCGGTGTATTCCTTGGAGCTAACCATTATTTAAAAAAAAAAGTGATGAATAATAGAATTTGAAACATCACCATTTAGTTGTATCATATTAAAATATCTAATGCACTCCATATGTCAGAGAGGAAATGAATCCTCATTTTTCTTGCATCCGTGATCATTATAACTTAGAGTAAACTTAATTCATTTTTTTTCTTTTCTTTCCCTGGTGTCATTTATTTGGCAATGAATGCCATATGTTCAACTATTTGACTAGATGCAATTTGTAAGTGCATCTTATACTATCTTTTACAATGAAATAAATACGCTTTTAAAAAACTTGTACTAGAATGAAACTACAATTATTAACTTGAAATTTGATCTTGGATTAAACGAAGGATATTGACTTTCACGCCTTATGCATACTTATGTGTTGAATTCCATACACTACGCATGCAATTCAAAACACTTAACTATAAGATTAAAGATTATTTTGTGATTTATGAATACCCTATATTTTGTGACCTGTGCATGGTGCATATTCTCTATTTTGTAAGCGCAGTCGTTTGAGGTCTCTATCTAATTTTACTCTTTTTATAAAAATCATATAGTTTGATATGATTGCTTGGTATGTTAATCTCCATTCTCAGTTTATAATATCTCTTCTTAACTAAACTTTACTTGTATCACATATATATACTCTCTCCTAGAGATAAATACATATAAGGGGGTTATATATATATGTCATTTGATTCTTCGATTTATATATATATATATGTATATATATATATATTGAAAAAATATGTTTTAAGAGTTATTTTGTACAATCTAATTTTAATGTAACGGTGTATACATGTAAACAAATATTTATATAGGGTGTATATATTTATTTATTTAAATTGTTTAAATAATATTTTTGATTATCACAATGGTTTTTCTTTTATGAACTTGGTCCATGATGTCGTTTTAATGAAAAGTGTATAATGGACAGTAATGTGTCGGTTTTAATATATAAATAAGTAAGGCTTATAATTAGTGTGTAATGCGATTATTTTTGAACTATTCTTTTAGTATGGTTGGATATCAAGAGAGCTTTTGAGGTATTATGAGATTATATGGTTTATGTCATGTGGACGATGTAATCATTCAAGGTTTTGATTTTCATACTTTATGGCTTTCCTTTGTGTCTGATTTTGAAAGATGTGTAATTTTCTTCTAAAGGCTAGAGTGTTGATTTAAGAGGAAAGAGCTTTTAATATTCATTTATTGGTGTTTATATACCCTGAACTATTTTGGGACTATGCCTTGCTAGAGTTAATTGTCACCTTAAAGGTGTTGAGTTGTTCAATTGTTGGACCATGAATGAGATATGTTCTACTATAGTTTTGTTTCCTATGCATGTTGGCAGTCCTTGGTGTTTGATGTTATGTCATGTTTATAGGAAGAGTGGCTTTCATTAGGAGGTGGTACCCAAAGTGGTGGCCAGGGTAACCTATTAGAAGTTATTAATTTAGTAAGAATATTAATAATTGTACCTAGGATTCATTAATTAAATTCAGATAAATAAATGCCTCACCTAGTGCCTTAATGCTCATTTAGATTAAGGGTAGATCAAGAAGGCTTGGAATGGCTTAGTCATCTACCTTGTCTTCTTGAAAGGTAACTTGACTCCACATGGGATTATCTATAGGTCGGGAATCAGTAGAGACTGCCAGGGTAACTCTGGATGAGGGTTGATAATCTATGAAGATTCACCAAGGTAACTTAGAACAACTATGTGATGACACTCTGTCCTGAAACATATTGTAGTTTATTTATGATCTTGTAATTTTAGTTTTTGTCATGTCATTATGTGTCGTCATCCATGTAATGTAATGTATGTTCTTTGTTGTGTGTTTGATTGTCTTATGAACCTTTCATTATCTCCTAGCATGGAGGGAGTGGACCTTCGGGGTTCCACGCGGTTGGGTGGAAACCGTGCTACACCTTCATTGTATACTCTTGCAAATGACATTATACCTGTAGCCGGTTCTTGTTACTTCGTTGATCGTGATAGTGGATGCTGAACGTGTTCGGATGTGGATATTTGATATGGGGGGATCATTACCCTTATTGTATATTTACCTCATGTTTATGAGTGTACTCATTGTAACATCATTATGATATATAGAGATTTATGAGAATCTCACTAGATGTAATCAGAATATATAAATGTCTTGAACTGTATAAGTTTTGAAAAGTGGACCATTCACGAATGTGCTTTGTACTTGTGTTATATGACTTTAATATTATGGTGTGATGTTCTTAATTATTATGTTTAAGTAACATTGTCTTGGAATCCTTAAGACATTTGTATAATTGAATGAATTTTAAAAAAATTATTCAGATAATTCACTACTTAATGCATTGTTTTATTGGATTCCTTGGTGGGGCGTTACAAAACATCCTACAAAAACTCCAACAAAAGTCAAAATATCTCAAGAACACAAAAAACATAGTCATTCCTTGTCAAGTCTGTCAAATCAGTCAGTCTTTGTCATTTGTCTGAACTATGTTGTCTCTGTGCATTTGCTATGTAGGCAAGACTCATCTTTTAGTCCCCAAGACATTAGGTCAGTCCTTTTAGGTTTGTCAAAATAAAACCATGATTCAATATTTGTTCATCAAGACAAATTCATTGGTCATGTTGAACTATGAGGTCTTTGAGTGCATGACGTAAGCAAGGCCATCTGTTGATGAGCCCACAAGGCCGTACTAGGTCAGTCCATTAGGGTTCATGGTACTACACTAGCACACACATCAAAAGTCTTCAAGTTAAGACAAATATTTTTCCAAATGGGAAAACTCCTAAAACAAATTATGACAATCATTTATTGAACATGACAATCACACCAGCATGTCAACACAAGTTAATTCAGTCAACTTTAATCAACTATAGTCAAACTTAGTCAAAACAAGTCAAATTTTTATAACTAGTCAAACTATCAACTCTTGGCTATTCTTCAGATATGTCCTAAATAACATCCTCTATCATTTATGCCTTAGGATGTGTCCTTCCTAGGCATTGTCATCGTCTTTTGGCATTTTGAGGGATCCTTTTGACATTTAAGGATTGATCCTCTTGACGTCAACACTATTTAGGATGTGTCCTTCCTAAATTTGGATGTCTTTGGCATTTGTCATCTTGGCATCATCACCATCATCTGGAATTTTGAGGGATCCTCTCAACATTCAAGCATCGATCTTCTTGACATCAACATTATTTAGGATGTGTCCTTAATGAATTTGGCAAATGTGGAAATTCGACATTTAGACATTGTCAAAACATGATACCTTGTCATCTCAACATCGTCAAACTTGACATCTCAACATTTAAAGTACTCAACATTTAGACACACTTGGAAAACACTTGTCATTTGTCTGTGGCTTTTTTATCATGTTACTAGTTTTTTAGCGAGGTCTTGACAATGGGATTTAAAGAAGCAATGATGTATCATAACGCTTTGTCTTGTCTTTTGAAACTCATGTTACTAGTTTCTCAACAAGGTCCTTACTACGAGATTTAGAGAAACAATGACGTGTCATGATCATGGTTTTATTTTTGTCCTTTTGGTAGTCATGTAGCGAGTTTCTCGAGGATGTCTTAATGACATGATTTAGAGGAGCAACAACATTTCATGACTTGTCTCTCTTGTCTTTTTGCTTGTGGTTCGTTATGAAGAAAATACTAGGGAAACTGCACCCTTAGTATGAGTCATGATCATCCTTTTCTATGACTGCTTGTCTCATGTGATGGTACGACCTTGCACACCTTGATCTATGTCATATCATGGTGTTTGTTCACCATTACAATAATCTTCCCAATGATGATTAACAACAATAAATATTAAAGTCCTATGGTGATATGCTAAAGGATTTGTTCTAGGAACTAACATGTATCTTATTCTATCTTGTCATCTTCTCTCTTCCATCTCACGAAGATATCCTATGGCATACAAAAACATAAATGCATACATGATCATATAGGAATTCCACTAGGTCCATACATACATCATCTATATCATTAAACCACATATATTGCATCACATATTAGATCATACATATATAGTCACCCATTAACATAATCATAAACATGGCATCCATTCAATTTAATGGTGAAACCATCAGCACCATTGTTTTTCTTGTCATCAAATTGACTTATCGGGACACCTTCCAGATTTTTCTATCGCCGGCCCAAAATTTGAAAAATTTCATGAGGGGGAAATGATACTCTGTACCATCACTGGGGAATTTTTCTGACTTAGTTTCTTTGTCACAATGCGACATGCTACATTATGACAAAGAGGGGAAAAATGTAGACACAGAAAAATGACCTAGGCTTGCAAGCTCTATTTTTACCACTTTCATCCTAGCATAATTATGACATTTTAATTATGTCCATGGTCCACCTTTGACTATTAATTAAATAATTCATAATTGTTTAATTAATTCATTTCTTTTTATTCTTCATGATTATTTATTGAATACATCACTAATTGACTAAATCTTTCTATAATTAAATAAATTTCTTAATTTATTTAATTATCTTTATTCATTATGTCTTCCTGATTATTAAATAAATGAATCTTATTTATTTATTTAATATGTCACTAATTCTCATAATTAAATGGATTTATTAATTTATTTAATTATTGGTCATATTCTCTAAATTAAATAATTATGTTTAATTATTTAATTGCTTAATTTAACATTTCCCTCGTTTTAAATAAATTAATTATTTAAAATGACCTCATGTTATTAATTGTCACTTACTTTTAGTAAATAATCTAAAAAGATTATTTTATTTATTTATTTATTTTTTTAGACTGCAGGAATCGGGTAGCATGACCCCATATAAACTGCAGTGCGCCTGGTAAACTTTTTAACGTGACCGGTGGCGCTGATGCGACACGCCCTCCGATACCACGGGGGTGGGGGAGACTAGACCTCGTGACCAACCTCTTGCAACAGGAAAGATTTAGCCAACCGAGCTAGGGCCCCAACCCAATCTAAAAAGATTATTTATTGTCACACAAAATCCACATTTTTGAATTAATTTTAATTTATAAATGGTAATATTCTTCCATAATCAAGTAATTGATCAAATTCTTGATTTTCTTAATCTTCTTTTCTATCCAGTCTTTATCTTCTTGATTTTCCAAATCTTACTTTTTTATCTTCATGATTTTTGAAAATATTTATTTTTTTAGCTAATGGTCACATGCAATCTCGACCACTAATTTTAGGCTCTGTTAGCTTTCAATCTCATTTGTCCACCCAAAATTGCATTTTCTATAAAATGCCAATTTTTCTCACATTTTTATGACTTCATTATTGCAACATGTTTATGCTTAGATTTTAATTGCATACTTTCCACTTATCTTGTTTAATTCAATTTGATTATGCATAGGCATAGTCATAGGCATAGTATTTTGTCATTCAAATCCTTCAAAAATTGCATAGGGCATGGTCATAATCATTTGCTCGCACATATGAATCTGAGGGAAAAAATCATACGCTGCAAGATAGAAGGTGCTATGGAGGTGAATCATGGAAGCAACGAGTATCTGGTATAATCTTTCTTGTTTTTAAGCTTTCATTGCATTTCATAGCTTCATTGGGTTTTAATATTGTTGATCTAATCTGCTAACCCTTAGGAAAAATACCCATTGATATACAAATCCTTCGAAATATTGCATTCTTATGCAAGATTGAGAAGAAAAATGGAGTGAATCCATGTTAATATGCATCTGTGTTTGGATTAAATATTTTTTTGCATGTGTGTGTGTTTAACAGGTAACTTCATTGAGGATGGTGAAAATTTGAATCTTAATCTAATAAGATTTCAAAATAAAAAATTTCCTCCATCTACATTGTTGAAGCTGACTATTTAGAATATTGCATCATTGTCTGTTATGGTTTAAATGTGAAATTTCTTTTGATACGAATAAGATTTTCATTGAATAATCTCACATAGGAAGCTTTTGGTCTCCTAAAATGCTTTAATTTTTTTATTACAGGCGATATATCACAATCTACTTCACCTTTTAATGATGGTGGTAGATTCTTTATGAAGCTTTATATTGCTTTTGGAATGGATTTTGTTTTACGTAGTTGTGTGGCTTTATTTATCTATACTCAAACTACATCGATGTTGTTTTATTTTTGTCTTGATCTTAATTTGTGAACCTATCAATAGGAACATTCAAGTATATTGAAGAAGCTATTTTGTAAAATCCCCATTTATGTAGGTCATCCCTTGCAGTCTTCATCTTTTGTCAATGGCTTAACATGCACATAGAGCCACTTCCAAAATAAACAAAAAACACTTTCTCAAAACTATCAAATCCCAACTGTGCATCTATATTCTCACCTATATAACATTGCAGACATCCCTACTAGTGGCCCTTTACGTTTGACAAACAACTATCCTCCTCTACTAGTTGCCAATCTTTGTTAGTAAATTCACCATCATTCTCAACTCCTCCTCTAGATCAATTGGATGAATTTCCATCATATCAAGTGCACCATTTGAGTTACTTGAGTGAATTGGTGAACTATATTCAGAGGGTGATGGTCCTTATGTGATTCCTCCTGTGTCATTTTTTGTTATTTTGATTTGAGCATACCCAAGAATCACAACCAATTCCTATCCCAGGTCTGCATGACAAGGACCATCCATGCAACTGTTCTTTGTCTTCTATCATTGTAGCCAAGAACAACATTGTTTGTCTTCTTCTTGGGAAAATATTAACCAGCTTTTGAACTTCATTGCTAAATCCAAGCTCAATAAGTCGATCTGTCTCATCAAGAATTAAGGCTGCAAGTTCTTCCAATCCTATGAATTTGTTTTGATTTTGATTTTTTGAGTTTTTAATTTAGATTAATATAACTCTACATTTTTCTAATTTAGTTTAAATTTTTTTATTTTTTTTAATTTACTTTAGATTTAAAGTTAGTTTTAGATGTAAGTTTACATTTTTTCATTTTTTAGTTTAAATTTAGATTATTTCTAATTTAGTTATATTTGATTTTAAATTCATATTTCCTTATATTTTTCTAATTTACTTAGATTTATATTTAATTTTAGTTTAAAATTATATTTAATTTAGATTTAAAATCTAGATTTTTTCTAATTTCTTTAGATTTATATATAATTTTCATTTAATTTTAGTTTAGAAATTAATTTAGATTTAGATTTACTTTTTTAATTTATATTTAGAATTAATTTAGATTTAGATTTAGATTTAATTTTTAATTTAATTTTAGATTTAGATTTTAGAGTTAACTTTTGATTTAGATTTTAATTTTTAATTTAGATTTAAAATTACTTTTAGATTTTTAGCTTTTTAATTTAGTGTAGATTTCTAATTTTTAATTTCATTTAGATTTTTAACAGATTGTATGTTTTGACCTAATCTCACTTTGGCTTGCAAGTTTGTGTTTCTTTTCGATTTGGTAACTTGTAGGCGAATCATACGAAACTGGAATAGCATTGGTATCAGTCATACACATCAACTTGGAAAGAAAAAATAATTAGGTGTATTCATTTCATCTTTCATCTCATAATCTTGTTTTCCACACATTTGGATTTGGGCTCTTAAAATGAATCTTGCCTTCCATCACATATGAAAAATCAAGTCTAAAATTAATCATTGTTTTCCATCACATCTTTATTTGGAATCTAAAAATAATGAGTGCTTCCTTTGTTTGCTTCCACACATTTCATTTCTAAGGGAAATTAACAACTGCGAGTGTGTGTTGGTGATTTTTTAGAACCAAACTAAATCTCAATTCTAACCTATGAGCTTGCCACGATCCAATTATCCACTAGGGTGAGGATTGACCAATAGTTAAGTAGAGTAGTTACTACTTCTTCTCTTCATGCTTTATGAGACCTAGGGAGGGTAATCCCCTATATACTCATAAAATTTTACATTTAGTTAGGAGTACTTCCTCACACAAATGCACAATTTCATGAAAATCGCCTTATCAAAAGCTCAAAAAACCTTAGGTAGAAGAGTTATTTATTTTAAAGAAGTGATCCTTCATATTTAGAGTTGGGACATTGTAATTTAAAGTTTTTTGAATCATTCTTCATCTTAAATCCTAGACCCAATTCAATACTGGCTCAACTGACCATAAGGTAGACTAACGGGATAGTCATTCCTTTATGTAAGACAAAAAAAGAATTATAACTAGTAATGAACCCGTAATACAATATTGATTGAAATTCAAAAATTATTGGACCATTAGAGTGTTACTTTGTAACATCTAACTCATTATATCTTCAGACTATTACTTCCTTACTAAATCCTATATTCTTTTCTCACAAACCAATGAGCTCATTTCAACATTTAATTAATTCATTGAATTAAAGTGTAAAAAAAATTCATACATTATATGCAAATGAAAAAAGATAAATGAAGCTATCATTAACAATATTCATTCATAACTTGGAAGAAAACACAGAGGAGAGTAAAAATTTGAAACTAAAACTCTTCATTTTTTATATTTCATTGTAAAACATATTTAAGATTTATATGCAGTATAACTTTCATCTTAGACTTTCTTCTGACATATCTACTCTAGTATCTATTTATGGCCTTCTTCATTGGAAACACTAGTTCCTTACCTTTGGGATTAGTCACTTCCCTTGGAAGGGTCCTATTTCTCAAGCGTTAAGTATTTTGTAGAGTTATCTTCTTTTTATGGCCTCTAGCCCTCCTTTTTCCCTTTGCAATTTCATGGGAAACCATGGTTTCCTGCTTACTTACCTCCTCATGGAATTTTTGACATACTTAACCGACTAGACCTCCTAACAGGAATGGTTGCCTCACCAATTTTTCCCATCTTGTCTGAGCTTAGAAAATGATAATTAAAAGGTCTTTTCATTCAACACCCACAAGAAAAACACCCCAATCCTAGTGATATTGACCAATTCAATAAAATAAAGTCCTAAGTAGACCTGAGAACTCAATTTCATACCAAACCAACTAGGATGAGAAAATTCTACCACAAATAGACCAACAACCCTTCACACTTAGCCTAACATACATTGCAAACTAAAAATATAATGAGAATAATCATTGATCATTCTACATTAAATAGAGATTTTGAGCATGCAGAATTAATGATACAAAAATCCTTGCACGAGCAAACTAGTAGCCTATCACTTTGGCCCTGAATCTAGACCATTCATCTAAGAGCAATTAATATTTCATCTAAGGTGGCTATGAGCATTTTTTTTTACTATTATCAACTTGCTTGTTGAAAATAGTGATGCTATTTGAAATATTGACACGTTATTCCTTAACCCTAATTTAATCATATATGTCTTGACAATTTGGCATGTATCGCCAACCTAATCTGTACTCTTCATCAATATCGGCAAAGTATATAAGGCCAATTTAGAGAGAAAATTTCCTTGCACTCCTCCTCACTTCATCACTGATCCTTCCCTAATCCTGGGTGCTCATTAGCAATGAAATTACTTATGTGATGGCTTTATGTTTGTTGGATCATCCTACTTTAAATTTTTATCAATGGTCATCGAGTTCTTTTGATGATCCCCCTCTTGCTTTGCATGAGATCCCCCAAGATTGTGCCACATTGCTCCTTTCATTAATGGTTGTCATCTATCATTGATTTATCTTGCCATGACTTGGCTTTATCAATGATGAAAAAATCTCTATGATGGCCTTTAACCCTTGATTTAGTGTCCTGACTCTTGGTCACATTTGTCCCTTCATCATGCTTTCACCAATTGAAAATTTATCCCTAGGATCACATCAGGGATAAGAGACATTGTGAAAACACTAGATCTTTGACATGTGTAGTTACATAGAACAAATGGTGCCAAATATATTTCCCATAAGATCATATAAAAATTAGCAAAAGAAAAACCCTTTTAGAAGGCATTGATCGCTTATCGCTAATTTGGAACTTAAGTTTTGAGATAAATTTGCAATGGGTGATAAGGCCTCTGTTCATCGCTGGTTCTCCTCATATATTGTGCAAGCAATCAGTGATAAATGGTTTACATTATTTATAGGGTGCATCTCACATTGCTAATGTGAGAACCACCTTTTCCAACATATCTATAATCATACAGTGCAACAACACATCGCTCATCACTATCACAAATGGTCTTTTTGATGGCCATTCGCGATGAGTGATAAGAGCATAAGGCTAAGAACATCACTTAAATCACTATTAAAATTTTGGGGGATCAAATTTCATTAGCGATGAGCGATATCAAATGGGAATACCACTCATTGCTCATTGCTAATTCACAGTGTAAACCTATGAATAAATAAGTGATGAGTGATATAGTTACAAGGGACATCAGGACTTAAGTCAAAGTTTTATGCACGTGCTCATAAGTTGTTCTAAAAAAGGGAAATTCTCTAGGGTGACATGAGAACAATAGGCTCACAATTTTAGAATCATGTAGAACAAATGATGTAATGATCAAAAATCATTTCCCTAACCCTATAGAAACTGATGATTCAAACCTACATAGGAGAAAAATAGGTCGTAGGGTGATATTCACATGATGGTGTAAATATGAGAATTACCTCCCCCTATGATGATGTAAAATAACATGCCAAGCAAATAAAAAAATAAAAAAAACCCTAAACCTCATACAAGAAACCTACAATAGATGTAACAAATATTTTTAGGTCAAAATTCTTAGGGTTTTAACATGAGTATGCTAAAATTTATAATTTTTTTGAAAGCGCCATTAGTGGATCTTTTTGGGGATGTTTGTTCCTTAGTGAATAGAGTGAGAATTCAGATATTCTAGGAGAAGTAGACCAAGTGCCTACTCCATTGGGAAACAAAGTCAAAAAGTCATCTCTACCTCTAACTACTCTAGTTTGACAAGTCAAACCATACCTGATGGCCCAAGCCCACCAAAAAAAAATGTAGGTTTACTTTTACCTTTTTCATAAACAAAGTTCTCATCACACTTCAATGAATCCAAGTTGAAAAAATCACTACAATATGCCTGATTATCATGTAGGAATAACTCATAAGTTTTTTATTCAAAATGTTGTTAATGGAAATGTGCAGGATCATGATGGGCCAAAAAGTGGCAATATGATGGTTATATGGCTGACAACTTTTTTTTTACAAAAAATTGATGAAACGAAAAGGGTTTTTAAAGGTGATTCTCAGCTTTCCACCAATATAAATTATGTTTTAATTTGAATTTAATAAGTAATTATTATTCATTTTCTATTCAAGTTACGACTAAAGTCTTGATTGATAGGGTGATTGAAAAACATCTATAGCTTTCAAATGGTATCACATTTTTTGAATCCAAAACATGTGTCACATTCTATGCTTCACATACTATAGGATTAAAAAGAAAAATGAATTTCATGAAGTTTTGACCAAGTTAAGGTGGTCGACATGATTTTTATATTTTCTAAAATTTGTAATAAAAATTCATAATTAATTATTTTCCTAATAGAAAAAATATGCATCACATCGGGACATGAGTCCTCTACTTATATCTAAAATATTATTAAAAAATATTATCATTTTATTGTGGTTAGGGTGGTTAGGCAGACACCCACTTCTTATTTTTCCCTGAAATTTAAGTACTACTGCATTGAAATTTCAAATTTTCACCAAATAGATTTATTTATTTTTTAAACAAACCTAGTAGTTTAGAAACTACATTCAATTTGCTACAGATTCTATTCTTACATGTTTTTGAAATAATATAGATAACTTATTCAATTTTTATGTCAAGTTTCCTAATTCTGTTTTTTCTGAATTTTTTGCCACCTAAGGGCCTATTTTTTCCATGATGATCCTCCACATACCCTAATTTTAAAACAACTTCTCTTAATGTTTTGTTTATTACCACCTTATAACAAAAATTCATCCAGTTGCAAAAATTGGCACTCATACTTTTCCATATAGCTGGGATCATCAAGCTCAATCTGATTATTAGTTTTCATGTCAAAGGTGAAAAAATCATGACAACTAATCAAAATATTATGTGCAACATGCAAACCTTTTTTAAGTGTGTGTAGATAAACACACTCATACATTGGCACACATTGTAACTGTGCCTCAATATGTAGGTGTAGAGAATCATCAATAATCACTACCCTCTCCTTATTCTTACTTACTCTATCATCTTTTGAACACAACATATCAACATCTTCAGAATCCAAATCCTGTTCAAAAGTGAGTAATTCTAGTTCCAAAAGATAATATGATTTCCCCTTTAAATCAACCTCTATATCCACATGAAAAAACTCATAACTAGACTCATTTAAACCAAGAAATAGACACTCATTCAAATGTGTATTGGGACTTTCATAGTTTAGCTTATTAGATACATAAGCTTCATGGTTATTTGTTGTTCTCAACTCATGAACACCAATTTCTAAATTTTCATCACCTTGCTTACATTCATGTTCAACATACAATGCATCATTGAAATAAAATAGTTGTTTGTCATTACCCAAATTATCACCATGGTGACATGTCTTTTCATAACTGGAAGGAATATCAGATACCCATTTCTCATATCTTTTATAATAAAAAGCATTATCATTGTCAAAATCAATATGAGTATTACACAACAACCGAGGGTTACTCATATGTGCTTATTTGTAATATTCAATGGTTAACAAACTTGGAATTTGTTCACTACTCAATAGACCACAATCCTAGCCAATTATTTCAACCATTTCTTCCTCTTGTCCTCCAATAGAAACACATGCCTTACCAAGTTGCAAATTAGGACAAATCAAGATATTACTACTATCAAAACTTAGAAATTTTATAGACTGAGTTTCATCATTGATTTGACCATTTATTTCTTCTTGAAAATAAAGAGACAATTTTCACTATTAGGAGCACTAGTGGTTAACATGGTAACACTCTAAACCTCCTCTTTTTCAAGGAAATACTTATTTGTATTTAAAACTAAAGATATTTGATCATTTGTATCCATACAACAGTTGTTTTCATCAACATGTTTACCCACAATTGAAGAAAGTAAAATTTGCATATATTCACTTCTTATTTTTTTCATATTGTCTAATAAGCATGTGTAAGCCATTTGGATATTGAAAATTTTAAAATCCTTCTAACAATGCACTAGATCTCTCCTCAAAAGCTTCAAAATACATATGAATGCAATCAGATGTACTAGGTCTGAAACTTTCAGGGATTAGTGAAAGAGCAACAACAAACCTGTCACTAAAAGCAACACTTGACTCTTCATCTTGTTTCCCGAGTTGTTTTAAATTTGTGACAAGAAGGTTCTTTTGCAAATTCTTCTCTATAAGCATCCACTAGTTTATCCCAACAAGGAAAGGACTTCTCAAAAAAACTTAAGTACCAATCCATCGCTTTAGCTTCAAGGGATCTAACAAAAAATCTCATCCACATATCCTGATCTCCAAATGAATATTTCACCATGAAATTATAGAAAATTTGGACATGTGCATCTCCTTCACATATATTATACCCATCAAACCTTGGAATCTACTTATAGACTCAAGATGGCATACTCTTAACCTTATAATCAATCCATGAAAAGTCTAATTGGTCATATAATGAGTTGAAAGAATTGACAAAATGCATAACAACTTGACTAGCAGATCTAGTATGATTATCTCTTAACTGGGCTTGTATAGCAATCAAGTTCCTATTTCTTAACTCTCTAACTCCCTTTTTGAATACAAATTTCCATTCTAGCCTAATCCTAGGCTTATTCACACTTAGGTTCATGCTTTTTTTGGTATCAAATATCTGAGGGTTTTCAGACTTATGAAGCATCTTGACAATATGCATCCAAGTTTCTAATGGAATTGTTATTTCTCTCTTATAATACATGGATGCATGCAAATCTAATTTCAACTAATGGTGCACAATCATAACCATGAAAAATTGAGGAATAATTGTAAATAGATAGAAATCCTTGAGATACACTACTTCATTCTAACCATCCATACTTGCTACTTTGTGAATAAAACTTCAAGTGGAACAAAATATGCAATCCATATGACAGGTTCAATAAATGAAAATATGTAGAGAACTATGTACCTTCACACCTCAAGTTACTACAACTTTGAATAGATCCTTTTTAGGATACAAACAACCCTTCATGTATAAAAATTGTAGGGTAGAATCTCCACCTATTCAACAAGAGGAAAACCTTCAAAGCAAGGATATCTTTCTCTAAGTTCTTCCAGCAGAGTCACCACAAGGCCACACAAACAACCTTGCAAATTTGAAACTTCTTGAATACTTGAACCAGATGTTCATTTTTGTCTTGACACTTTAAAATGGTGTTTGACATGTTTTTATCAAGGATAGAAAATTTTCCCCAGCAGAGTCACCATTTTTGTTGGTTATCTTTTTAGAACCAAACTTAATCTCAGTCCTAACCTAAAAGAATTATAATTGATAATGAACCAGTAATACAATCTTGATTGAAATTAAGAAATTAGTGGACCATTAGAGTGTTACTTTGTAACATCTAACTCACTATATCTTTAGAATATCACTTCCTTACTAAATCCTATATGCTTTTCTCATAAACCAATGAGTTCATTTCAAAATTTAATCAATTCATTGAATTGAAGCGTAAAAAAATTCATACATTCTATACAAATGACAAAAGAGAAATGAAGTTGTCATTAACACTATTCATTCATAACTTGGGAGAAAACGCAGAGGAGAGTAAAATTCTGAAACTAAAACTCTTCTTCATTTATGATATTTCATTTTAAAACATATTTAAGATTTATATGCAGTATAATTTTCATCTTAGACTTGCTTCTGACATATCTACTAGAGTATCTATTTAAATTCTATTCTACTATTAGAGCTTAGTATCTACTATGACCTTAATCTAGACTCAAAATTTTGAACTGCCTCTCTTTTTAGTCATGAAATTCCCTTTATATAAAATAGGGGAGCAACAAGCACTCGACTGAATTAGAATTTTAATTTCATTTTGAGTTCATTTCAAAACCTAAATCCAATTAACTCCTTGAAGGAATCCCCAGACAGTTTCATAAGTAATCATTTCTGAATAGGGCAAGAAAAAAAAATGTGTAGAATGTTAGTTATCACTATCACAACATTCATTGTTGGGAACAAAAAGGATTTAGTTCATATCATTTGGAAAATCTCCACATCATAAAGGGAAAGAAAAAGACAAACCATGGACACATGAAAATAAATACCTCCTATGCAATGACTATGGTGTAATCAAAAACTAAATTAGGAGGTGACCCTTATTCAGAGTTATAGACATCCAAAAATGCCCAACCACTCCTAGTCCTTGTTGCAATTGGAGGTATTACCAAAACGTCATCAACAGAGCTATCATATGGCACTAGGGAATGGATGAACTATCCATAGTTTGAGTCCATCTCAACTTCAACATCTGAAGGAGTGTTAGAAAGCACAACAAGAGAATTATGCTTTCCCTAACTGGTCAGGTAGCTTTTTTCCTTCTTTCTAGTGTTCTTCACTGGAAACACTATTTCCTTACCTTTGGGCTCATCCTCTTCCCTTGGAAGGGTCCTATTTCTCAAGCAATAAGTACTCTATACAATTGTCTTCTTTTTATGGCCTCTAACCCTCCTTTTTCCCTTTGCAATTTCATGGGAAACCATGGTTTTGTGTTCAATTACCTCCTCATGGCATTTTGACATACTTAACTGACTAGACCTCCTAACAGGTGGGTTTCCTCACTAGTTTTTCCCATCTTGTATGGGCTTACAAAATGATAATTAAAAGGTATTTTGGTTCAACACCCACAAGAAAAACACTCCAATCCTAGTGAGAATGACCAATTCAAGCAATAAAAGTCCTAAGTAGACCAAAGAACTCAATTTCTTACCAACCCAACCAGGACGAGAAAATTCTACTACAAATAGACTAGCAACCCTTCACACTTAGCCTAACATACATTGCAGACTAAAAAGATAATGATAATAATCATCAATCATTCTACATTAAATAGAGATTTCAAGCATGCAAAATTAATGATGCAGAATTTCTTGCACGAGTGAACTAGATGCCTATCAGTTTGGCCCTGAATCTAGACCGTTCATCTTCAAGAGCAATTAATATTTCATCTAAGGTGGCCATGAGCATCATTTTTTGACTATTATCTACTTGCTTCTTGAAAACAACGATGCTATCTCAAATATTGACATGCTATTCCTTAACCTTGATTTAATCATATATGTCCTGACAATTTTGCATGTATCGCCAACCTAATCCATGCTCTTCAACAATATCAGTGAAATACATAACACCAGTTTAGAGAGAAACTTTCCTTGCACTCCTCCTCGCTTCATCATTGATCCATCCCTAATCCCGAGGTGCTCATTAGCAATGAAATTACTTATGTGATGGCTTTCTATTTGTTGGTTTGTCCTGCTTTAAATTTTTATCAATGGTCATCTAGTTCTTTCGATGATCCACCTCTTGCTTTTCCTGTGATCCCCAAGGATGCTGCCACATTGATCCTTTCATTAATGGTTATCAACTATGATTGATTTATCTTACCATCACTTGGTTGTATCAACAATGAAAACATCTCTGTGATGGCCTTTAACCCTTGATTTAATTTCCTTACTCTTGGTCACATCCATCCCTTCATTGTGATTTTCCCAATTCAAAATTTATCATTGGGATCACATCAACGATGAGAGAAATTATGAAAACACTAGATCTTGGACATGTGCAGCTGCATAGAACAAATGACACCAAATATATCTCCCATAAGATCATATCAAAATTAGCAAAAGAAAAACCATTTAAGAAGGCACTAATCGCTTATGACTAATTTAGAACTTAATTTATAAGATAAATCCACGATGGGCGATAAGGCCTCCATTCATCATTGATTCTCCACATATATTGTGCAAGCAATCAATGATAAACAGTTTACATTATTTATAGGGTCCATTGCACATTGCTAATGTGAGAACCACCTTTTACAACATATCCAAGATCATATGGTGCGACAACACATTGCTCATTGCTATTACAAATGTTCTTTTCAATGGCCATCCATGATGAGCGATAAGAGCATAAGGCTAAGAACATCCCTTATCGTTATTACATTTTTTAGGGATTGGATGCCATTAACGATGAGAAATATCAAGGGGGAGTACCACTCATCACTCATCACTAATTCATAGTGTAAACCTATGAATAAATCAGCAATGAGTGATATAGTTACAAGGGACATCGGGACTTAACTGAAATTCTTATGCATGTGCTCATAAGTTGTTCTAAAAAAGGGAACTTCTTTAGGATGACATGAGAATAGTAGGCTCACAATTTTGAAATCATGTAGAAAAAAGGACGTAATGATCAAAAATAATTTCCCTAACCCTATAGAAATAGATGATTCAAACCTGTACATAGGAGAAAACTAGTCGCAATGTGATAGTCACATGATGATGTAAATATGAGAATTCCCTCCCCCTATATGTCCAAAACTAAACACTATACAACCAATAGCAAAATAGAATGCCAAGTAACTAAAAAATAAACAAAACCCTAAACCTCATATATGAACTCTACAACATATGTAACAAAAAATTTTAGGTCAAAATTCCTAGGGTTTTAACATGAATACACTAAAATTTACATTTTTTTTGAAAGTTCCATCAGTGTGAATCAAGTGTGTGTGTAATAAAAAACACCTCAATTGGTTTTATTTTGTCAAACCTTCATAGGAGGCCTACTAGGGGATTTCATCACCCCTGGGGATGACCTTAATCAAAGTGTGAATTGAAAGAAATGCTTGTTTGGTAGTTAAAATCTTGTCACTCTTGGCTAAGCCCCAAAGAACTTTATAACTTTGGAAAGTGAAGATGAAGGGTGGGTTACCCCTTCTCCTAGCTATGTGGTAGGATTTTTCTTTCAAATTATCCCTAGTCAACCTTGTGTATCCTAGCTTGAGACATAATTGGCCATACCCACTTGACTAGTTCTAGGAGTTGTTGATGTGTCTTCTTCAAGTGTGTGCTTAACCATCACATTGATAATTTCAAATTCAAACTTGCTTATGTGTCTTGCATGTGTGATCATTTTTTTGTAAATTTCCACATTGAGCTATAAACACCAACACATAAACACATCATCCTAACCATCCTTAAACACCTTGAAACACTCCCAAACCATAAACCACACATGTCTAAACACTATCCTCCATATATTCATCCTCAACCTATGAATGAAACCAAAGGATTGAATATCTTGAACATCATTTGAAAGAGCTTGAAAAACAACTAGAATCCCAACATTTGACTGAAATTATGCAATCATCTCATAAGCCTTTATCCTCATCCAAAACTACATCAACCAAGTTCAATGTCCATGACTTTCTATAAAGGCTAAATGAGAAACCCAAATCTAAGTCCTCAAACACAAATCATATTGAGAAATCCTACCATATCATGCATCTATCTTCATCCCCCATAAGTCAAAATAAACCTTATGAGTCTTTCACCCAAGTTAACAAATCTATCGAATCATCCTCTCCCATCATACCATCTACATCGAATGAGTCATGTCAATCTTTTAGTCCAAAGCATGCTAGCATAGAATCCCCTACATGTCAAGATCAAAGTATTCTTTCCACTCCATTCAATGATACCAAAATTCCACAACCCCTTCCAATCTTTGACCGAGATCCCATCTCTCAAGAACCTCATGATGATCCCCTTCCATCTCGAGAAAAAATCATCCTTCCAATTCCTCCTTCCACCTCATCTAATGAGTCCATACAATCTCATGATTCCATCATATCTAATGATATTCTACCATTTACTGATCAAGATATTATTTCCACAAAATCTCAGGATTACCTTCCTCATCAAGATTAAGATATACCTCCACTCAAGGATATCCCTTCATTCCATGATGGTGTTCATCCTTCTCATGTTCAAGATATTCCTTTCCTACTACTTCATGATAGTTCCATACCTATTAAAGAGAAAGATACTCCATCTCATCTAGCTAATGATTATTTTCCTAGTCAAGATCATTGTACCCCATCATCCCCATGTCAAGATTCTATCATCCCTCATGATCACAATCCCCCACAAGAGTCTATCACCCATATTCAAGCTATCCATGATCCCCCTACCTATCAAATGGGTTCCCTCATTTTTATCCAAGGTGGTTTACTTCAAGATATTGTTATTCCTTCCATATCACATCCACCTCATGATAGACTTGCATCTTGTTTCATAAATAATGCATATCTCATTGGAAAATGAATCTGTTAAAATATGAACTACAAAGGCAAAGGATTAGGGCTTCATGAACAAGGTATCCTAGAACCCCTTTGTATCCAAGACAATCCATCTTATCATGGACTTGGATATACACCTCATGCTCAAGACATTGGTACCCATCGTAAGTCCAACTTCCGTCAAAATAAACCCAAGCATCCTAGGTCCTTATCCTATTCCATCAAACCTTTCATCTCTCCTAAGTCCTTATCCTATCCCATCAAACCTTCCATCTATCCATGGTAATTATCATAAAAACCCTAGTTCATCAGACCTTCCATCCATATTGAGGCCCTACATCCCTCCATCTCCTATTCATCAAGAACAACAAAGGAACACATCCTTGATGCCCTCTCAAAATTCTACCTATATTAAACCATCCATAATACCTCCATATCATTCATCTCCATCCAGCCATCCCATTGCTCTTGGAAGCAATTTGGGTGCCAAATTTCAAAAGCTTTGATATCAAAATCCACATATATCAAAGGATCAACATATCTCCTTGAAGAGACATGAAAAAATAAAAGAAAAATCCAAAAGGATATAAAGTCCCATCAAGTCAAAAGAAAAATTCAAAGGCCACAAGGGACCATAAATCAAAAAGAAAAATTTGAAAGGCCACAAAGGCCCATAAACAAAAAAGAAAAATTCCAAAGGCCACAAAGGCCCACAAAGCAAAAATCAAAGTCAAAACCTATGTGGATTCCTAAAAGTATCATAGAAGCCGTAAAATATAAATCAGTATCCAAATCCACTAATCCAAAAGCTTCCTTCAATCGTCCATCTAAAAACTTACCACCTTCAAACTCCATTTTTCCTCCATCACTCCACCACCCTTCAAGGTGTGTGCCAATGTTGATTTTACCATCCTTTTCGTATAACCATCAAAAAGAATTCCAATCTCCTATCCATCATCCAATATTCATCCCCCATTATCCCCCTTTAATCCAAACCTTTGCATAAGTCCTTAGCTTCTTCCATCATACCATTAATCTACCAATTTTTATGAGCCTAATCCGCATTGTCATGGTATTAGAGAACATATTCGAGGGATATTAGTCATGAAACTTGATGCTTGAGTGCTCCCTCCATCTTCCTATCATGTATATATTATCTTCCATATTCATTTATCCTTATCCATATCCTATCTTCCATATTCCTCTTGCACTTTACATTTTGGGGCAAGTTTCATCCATCCTATAATTAATATCCATTATCCTCTTTATGCTCATCCTTTACCTTTCCACCTTTGATCTTGACAAGGCTAAGGATCTTCTTGAATTCCATACATCTTATCATATACACTTTATCCATATCTTTCGTGCCATATCCTTGACCTTATCCAAATTCCACCATCCAATCTAAATGCATCCTTTCTTCCCTTCCTTGCTCTTAATGAGGAATAGGGGAAAAATACTTAGGAATTTGTGTCCATTTCTTATCTATTTAATCTTGATCATTGTATTCATTAGCCTTATCCTTGCATTCTTCTAGGTTAAAATTTCTTGGAAAAATACAAAAAAAATGAATATTCTAAAAGAAAAAAAAATCAAAATACCCCAAAAATACAAAAAAATTGAAAAAAGTCCTTAAAAAAAGACAAAAAAAAAATAGCCAACAAAAATCTAAGCAATAAAATCAATCTATCCAATCACTTCTTCCAATTTCATCTAATAAATCCATCACCTCAATCCATTAATCCATACATCTAATCACTCAAAGTTAATCCAAGCAAAAATCCAAATACAAGTCATCATTCTTCCAATTTCATCTAATCCATCCATCACCTCAATCCTTTCATCCATACATCAAATCACTCAAATGTAATCAAAGAAAAAATCCAAATACAAGTCATCATTCTTCCAATTTCATCTAATCCATCCATCACCTCAATCCATTTATCCAAAAATAATTCATCATCAATCCATACCAATCAAGTCAATGAATCTTGTCAAATTATCCAATTGCATCAATGGTCTTGATCCTAATCTTTTCGTAAACCAAATCAACCAATAAATCAGTCAATTATCATCATCTTTGTGTTGATCTAGGGATATATCATTCCCCGCAATGACAACACTATCATAACCAACTAATCATTCAATCAATCAATGGTTTACATCTTGATAGAGGCAATACCTTATTTGTTTTTGTATCATTTGTGCATGCTTTCTTGCTTTCTTGTGTGTGTTATCATTTAATCTTGCATTTGTATCAAATCCATATCATTCTAGCTAATATTCATATCTTGTGTATGTTGTAATATCTTTTTGCTCTATCCTTTGCATCTAAGGTCATATCATACCTTTTTGCATTAGGACTTTAATGATCTAAGTTTACTTCCTCATACATCTAGACAAGGTTGTATTACGCTGGGGCATGAGACACATCGTCACCTTGGCTGTCATATCTTGGTGCATAACATCTAGTGCTATATCAAACATCATGATTTCTCACCTTCATTGTAGCATAACACATCCTTTCATCTCCTTCATCCACTTCCTATTTTTCATCATTATGAATCTTATCCCTCCTTTATCATTTCATTTCATTTTGAGAGCCTAGCTATGTTTGTTTAACCGACCTTTCCTCTCAAGGGGGCATCATCATCCCATTATCATCATAGCCTTACATCATCATCCCATCATCATTCTATCTTTCTATCATCATGCATTCTCCTTTATCCATGCCTTAGCTTCTTTGAAATGATGTTACTTGACACAAATCTCATCATCTCGAACATCTCAAAGAGGGGAAAAATGTAGACACCTAAAAATGTCCTCTTACGATACCTTGTCACAACATCACATCATTTACACATCTTGTAGCATGTTTTTCCCTAGGTACCCATGTCATCATCTAATTAGTTAAATAAATCTTTGTTATTTAACTAATTTCATTTATTCCCTATTTATCCATAATCTATCCTTCTATAATTAAATAAATATTTATTTATTTAATTTTCTGTGACCATTTATCCTCTCTAGTTAAATAATTATTTTAATTGTTTAATTGGTCATTTATCTATTCTCTTATAATTAAATAAATCTTTATTTATTTAATTATCTTTTTCACCTTCGTCTATAATTAAATAATGATTTTACATTATTTAATTATCTTTCCACATCAACCCTATCCTTTATTAGATAATGCTTTATCATTATTTAATAATTTTATCATTTCATTATCCTTCCCATCTTTTTAGGATTTATTTCATTTAAAACAATAAATCAAAATCTTTCTATCTTTTTAAAATCTTATCTCATCTTGTTGTATTTCCTCTTTTGTCAAAAAATCAAATCTTATCAAATATTCTTCTTCGTCCACATCGAAGCTCTATAAATATGGCCTCTCACAAGCCATTTGAGGGTGGAGATTTTGAGTACCCTTACTCTATTGAATTATCTCTGCAATCTCTCATCATCTTTCATCCATCATTCTCCATCTTTAAACCTTCACTACATTGTTATGCTGCTATATTGAGCAACCAACATTACACAATCAAATCCTTCGAAATCTTAAATTCTTATGCAAGATTAAGAAGAACAATGGAGTGAATCCCTGTTAATATGCATTTGTGTTTAGATTAAATATTTGTTTTGCAAGGTGATCCCACAATAGTGGCTTACAATTTTTGGCCAAACTGGACATTGAAATATATTTTTTAACTAAATCTTCACTTTTGGGCACCTATAGCAGCTAAACCATGAGGAATTTGAAGATGATGCAAACTAGAGTTTCATGACATTTTGTCTATAGATTCTAAATATATTTTTTTCAAAAATTTTGGAATCAAATTGCACCTCTTTTCCCATCTCACTCAAAAACTAGTTTTTTTTTCAGAAAACAACATTTTTGAGTAATGCTCACTGTATAACACATAATTTTTTTTTCCATGAAGGATAAAATTACAATTCTTTCGAATTTAGATTTGTAACTCTGATATCTAGTGCTTCCACTTGGTGAGATAGTGTTTTATTGAGTATTTTTTTCTTAATCAAGTTTTGAAGTCAAACCAATTACAATTTAGACATAGGCAGATTGTATAATGTGTAACTTTTTTTCTATGTATCAATTTTTTTTTTGTTGGATCAAGGAATTCAATATCTGGTACACTCATATTTTTCAATTTTTTTTGATAATCTTCTATTTTTCCACATGTGCAAAATAAAGAGCTTGATTTTTGGTGAAAAGCCTACATTCACAAGAAATAAAAAATAAATATAATAATAAATTAAATTTATTTAAAGTTATAATTTTTGGGAAGCATATAATAAGGACTACATACTTACAAAAAATAAATTTTAAATGAATTCATTTGATCCCCCAAAATGTAAATCAAAAGCTTTTTTTATTAGCATTTTGATAGGTGTAAAGGAGACTCTATTATAGGTATGGTTTAAAACTAGCGGGGCTCTAGCCAAGGGGGTTTGATCTAAGGTAGTTTGATCAAACCCTCTTCAATTGGAATGTTTTAAATGGAACTTTCTAAGGCATAAATCATTATATTTTCTAAAATTATGTGATTTCAACAAAAATTAGAATCTCCCATAAATTGTAAAACAAATTTGTGGGATCACCCATGTGTGTGTTTTACAGGTAACTTCATTGAGGATTGTGAAAATCTAAATCTTCATTTAATAAAATTTCAAAATAAAAATTTTCCTCTGTCTACATTGTGAAATGATGAAACAACTTGGATCATATAGTGGAAAAGGATGTGTTGCTAAAGAAAAAGGTATTGGTGTCCCTATAGAGCCTCACACACAAGAAAAGACTAGTGGTCTTGGTTATTGCCCCTCGAAAGAGACAAACAATCCTGCACTTAATATCAACACTATTACAAAGCATCCTTTCAAGCCAACTTTAACATTAGTGCATCCTAAACTAATAGCCAGTAGTGGTCTGTATTTTTGTCCTTTGAAAGAAATGAAAGAAACAAGGAGATCTTTGGTTAACATAAATATCATCACACAAAACACTAATGATTCGAATTTGATAGATTTTACACCCTCCTGCAAAGGAGAGGACAAAATTTTGCAATATAATTGAGTTTTGTGTAAGTATGACACCTAATGCTAAGCAAGAGATATATTTCTCACAAACTAAAGGAACATCTAGGTATGTGTAGGATCATCATGGAAAAAACAGGCATTTAAGTGGGGATAAAATTCTGAAAAATCAAAGTTAGGTAATTTGATGTAAAAATATGAATAAGTTAGCTATATTATTTCAAAAATACAAAAGAATAGAATCTGCAACAAATTGAATGTAGTTTCTAAACTACTAGGTTTTTTTTAAATCTATTTGGTGAAAATTTGAAATTTCAATGTAGTAGTACTTAAATTTTAGGGAAAAAATAAGTGGTGTCTATCTAACCACCCTAACCACAATAAAATGTTAATATTTTTTATAATATTTTAGATATAAGTAGAGGACTCATGTCCCGATATGATGCATATTTTTTGTAATTTTTTTCAAGTAAATAATTAATTATGAATTTTTATTACAAATTTTTTAAAATATAAAACTCTAATCTGACCACCTTAACTTGGTCAAAAATTCATGAAATTTAATTTTTTTTTAATTCTATAGTGTGTGAAGCATAAAATGTGATACATGTTTGATTCAAAAAATATGATACCGTTTGAAAGCTATAGATGTTTCTCAATCAGCCTATCACTCAGGACTTTAGTCGTAATTCAAATAGAAAATGAATAATAATTATTTATTAAATTCAAAATAAAGAATAATTTATATTGGTGGAAAGTTGAGAATCTCCTTTAAAAACCCTTTTTTTTTTCATCAATTTTGGGTTAAAAAGAGTTGTTAGCCACATACCCTACACATACCCATCATATCACCACTTTTTCGCCCATCATGATCCTGCACACACCCATCTCCTACTTTGGATCAAGAAGGTATCTTGTTGAGACTCCTCCAAGATCATTTGATATCCATCCCTCCAAGAAGATGAAAGAAATTTTACTACAATAGTTCATTTTGTGCATATCATAGATTTCATGGTCATTCTACTAATGAATGTAAGGGTTTGAGTAACAAAATTTAATATCTTAAGGATTGTGGTGCTCTTCCTTGTGTTGAAGAACCTTGTTCTTCTAATTGATACTAATTTCCACTCCAGCATGTTTCATTTTGGCTCAGCCTTTTCCTGCACTGAGTGGGGGTAAGGAGTTAGTTAGCCTTGTCCTCATATGTCACTTGTCATTATCTCTTTTGGCTAGTTGATCACCTTTCATGTACATATAAGAGAAAGGTTGGGATGTGGATGACATGCCTTAAGTTGGATCGCATGTGACATACTTATTCTTGATGTAGTTGGATTTGAAATCATATGACTTAGCATAGGGCTTTATGAATAAGCTCTCATGTCTTCTTCTACTTTAAAGAAATTCCTCACAGTAATCGTGTTAGCAACCACTTTAAAGTGGGGGTATACATCAACACTCATGTTTTCATTGTGTGATTTTATTTCTTCTTGTGATGCATCCTTTTCTTGGTGGTGTCATTAGGCTTTATTTCCTTTGAGAGCATGATATTTCTTTGATTTTTCCTCTCTTGGAGACATTAAGAATAATGTTCCCTAGGAAGAGACCTTACATGAACTAAGAAAAATCCATTTGAACATACCTTACACTATTTCACATTTATAACATCAGTTATATGGCCACCTTACATAACAAACTTTTATTTCCTATGGTGCCATACTATTTTTTGATGAGTCCCAAGCATACAAAGTTTTTCTTGCCTCATGAAGTTCATAGTTCATTATTTATTCATGATCTCCAAGCATACAAATTTTTTCTTGTCTCATGAAGCTTGAAGATCATTATTATGTGGCACCTTATCAAGTTTATCAAGAGGTATAGCTTTTGGTATGGTTAGTGTATGGGAGCCGAACTAAGGCATGAATTCTCCATAGCCACTTGCATTGGCTCACCTAGTGGACAGCCTAAGGTTCCACTAGCCCCTATGACCATGCATTTAGTTTGCATAGTGGACAATGTCTTCCACTTGGAAGCCATCCCTTTGGATTATCACCTAGTAGACAACCTAAAGTTCCTTTTCCTCAAAGTGAGTGTGCATTTTTAGAAAAAACAACCTAGATCTGATCCATGTTATGTTGGACAAATATTCAAAGCTTGATATACCTTTTCTTTCTTTTCATTTTGTCTTTATATCTTTGGCATTATATATTTGTGTGTCTTTTTTTGCTGCAGATCTTACACCTTGTGTGTGTCCCTTTGTTCCTATGTTGGTTTGACATAGGACCTTGGATCCTGGGGCTTGATCACCTCTTTGATATTTTTTATCCTATACCATCCGCATCGGTAAACTTGGAACCCTCTTGAATGCCTACTTTAGTGTGAGTTTGAAGCAAGTTCATCCTCTCACTAAAATGGAGGCTAGATGTAATGATGAAAAAAGAATGTTTTTTCCTTGCTTTATTTGGGAATAATTAGTAACAAATTGGACTTAATATCACCTTGATCTAGTAAATTGTAATGTGTTTTACACATTCACATTAGGCCTTGGGCCCTTCTAAAGCTAAATAAACTAACTTTTCCTTAATTTAGTTTTATAAAGTGTATTTATTTACACCCTTACATTAAATTTGAGAAGCTTGTAAACTAAATGGACCTAATCTAGTGTTGTAATGTGTTATACACATTCACATGGGATTTTGGGCCCTTCTAAGCTAAATAGGCCTCATTTTCCCTTAATTTAATGTTGTAAAGTGTATTTATTTACACCTTCACATTGAATTTTGGGCCCTGTTGCATTTATAATATTTATATCATCATTAATAGGCATTTAGGACCCTTTATTATGAATCCCAAGGTATATTTTAATAGAAATACCAACATAGACCTCAAATAAATGTAATTTCTTCACTCCTCGACATTTTCTCTCTTTAGAAGGCCTTGTGGGACCCATACACCACCTTGGGCGTATGAGTCCTACTAGGTGGGACCCATATGCTATAGATGGTATATGAGTCATATTTGGCTCCTTTTTTCAGTTTTGAGTAGGAAATCAGGGTTTTAAATTCAAATTTCTTGAATGTCAGACTTTGGGATCTAATAAATAGTCATTTGGATGCAATATACCTATATAAAAAATGTCTCAAATCATTATTTCACGTAAGGAATACTAAGCTTACATGATATCAAGTCAACCGAGCAAGAGTTAAGCATTCCAAGACTTCACAAGAGTCTTAAGAGAGTTTACAAGATCATTTCTAAGGCATTGAAGGACAAATTTCTTCATCAATTTTTGAAGCAATTCAAGATCCATTACCATGTCAATATTATTAGGCACCAAACATGTTGTTGATCTAGTGTGGTGATGTAGCATTGAAGATCCATCTTGCAAGCATTGTAACATATCTTAATTGAGATCAAGATCTACATTCTACATGGCCACATCATGTTAGATTGCTGATTTGTATTACAAGACATCATTCAAGGTATCATTTCTCATGTTTCATGTCCTATGTTGCATGTTTCACGTTCATATTTTATTGTTTCATCATTTGGTTTAATTACCTAAAATGGGTTTGACCAAGGAAAACCCCCATTTACTAACAATCAAAATTTTTTTCCTCTCTCTACATGTCTTATTGTAGATCTAGGTATGTTGGAGCTTAAAGGATCTTTGAAGATTAGGTTACAAGCTTGAATGAACTTTTTGGAGTTTTCCCCTCATTTACAAGGTTGCTATCTTCATAAAAAGTGATCTATAGGTCTGAAATCAAGGTTTTGGATTTGGAAACAAAGTGTGGTAGAAAGAGAAGAGATTAGAGAGCAGGATCAAACCTTAATGGTCTTTAAAAAAGAACACTAGGACTAATATTCCACCTTGGATATATGAGTCCAGTACAACCAAATTTTTAGGGTTTCAAGAGATTTAGAACCAACACTATCAGATTCTAGTTTTGTCAGAAAAAACCTAGTTTGGGACTAAATCATCCATAGTGGTGTATGAGTCCCATTCAACATTAAATTCAGTGTTTGTAGTATTTTTATGCTTCATTCAAGCCTCTAAAGGTGTCCAGGTGCACAATTCTAATTTTACAATTTTTTGTTCTGATTTATATGCATTTTTAGGTCATTCATTCAAGTTTCATGCATTACTAGGTTTAAACATTAGATCTATAATTTCATTAGTCGTTCCAAGCTCTATCTTGGTGGTGAACACCTCATTTAGCCTCAGTTAGTCTCCAAACATACCCTATTGTGTGGTCTTTTTCCCCTTTCTTCATTGGATTGAGATCTCTAGGGTTTCCTTGAATGTCGAGTATAGAAAGTTTATTGTCCTAGGTCCTAAAACCTAGCAACAACAAAATTATATCTTACAACTTTAGGTAAGTTAGTATTTTGATTTCATGTGTTGCTTTTTTCTTCTCTAGCTTGTAACATATGAGCAATAGCACAACATCTACACCTACACTCTCTAGCATTTCTATTTCATTTTAATATGTTGTCAATTTGTGATTGTGTAGGAGTGGGTTTTTCAACCATAGGTTTCTTTTCTTCCCTTAGGGGAGGAACGAAAGGAACCAAAAGAGGTTGTTTGACCAATTTCTCTTCAGCTTTGTAAACTTTTTTGAATTTAGGAGGCACAACGAGATTTTTTTGGTGGTGTTATGGTATCTTGTAAGAAAATGGTAGGAATATTTGTCATAGGTTGATCTTGGATATTTGGAAGGGCCTTTTATTCAATAATTGGTTCACCAAGGATAGGTGGCTTAATCACAGTTTGAGGCATAATTCTAAGGGATAATTTTTCTATGTGCTTTGCCTTAAAATTTTGATATGATTTGAAAAATTAGTCCTCATGAGGTCTAATAGGTTTAATATCCTTGGGCCAAAAGAAATCCAATAAAAAGTTCCCACAAGAAGACATAGGATTAAAGCCACTATGATGTATAGTAAAGATCTCATTTTCAAAGGGAAACTTTAAATATTTATTCACAACCAATGGGACAACATTCATGGTGGGAAGCCATGCATAGCCTAACCTCACATGAAATTGTTCCAATGACAGGATGATGGTGAATGAGACATTTAATGTTTTGGTCCAACCTTTAAAGGGATATTTATTGAGCCCATCATAGAAAAAGGAAAACCATTATGAATTTTTATACATGATTTCGGTTTGTAATATATATCTTGATAGATTTCATCCACAAATAGGAATTCCCAAGTGAGAAGACGAGATCAATGAATATCCTATTAGTAGGCTTGCCATTGATTCTTCTAGCTATGTAAAGAGGACCATCGAGTGCATGTTTGATTATAACATTTTGTGAGAAAGCAATATCAAGAGGCATTTTGGTTGAGCACTTATGAGGCTTAGCTTTAATAAACACCACTACTTCAATTGGTTCATCCAAATTTTCATCTTTTATGCCTTTTTCATTTGTGTCAACATTCATCACATCATTTTTTATTTCACTAACTTTGATAAATGAAGTGGTATGCTTCGGAATGGGATTTGTAAAGATTTGTAAGTTTTGGTTAGGATGAGCTACAAACTTATTACCTTGATCATTCACACCTCCAATTAGAATATGATTAGAATCAATGACGTCTTGCACAATATTCTTAAGAGGCTTACAATATTTTGTATCATGTCCATTTTGTTGGTGGTAATGACAATAAGAATTTGGTCTATAGCCTGTGGGTAATGGTTTATTAGGATCAAGAGCTTGGAAATGAGGAAAAGAAAGCATATTCATCTCCACAAGCTGCAACATGATGTTATGAAGGGTATTGGGTAGAGGGGTAAATTTTCTATTCCTATCCCCAAATGAAAATGGTTTTTTCATCTTTATAGCAGCCACTAAGTTATGAACTTGTTGATTTTGTTGAGGGGAATTAATTTGTAAAAAGTCCCTATTTTTTTTTCTTCAAAGTTGGGTAACTATTTTGAATTTCTGACTCATAATTTTTAGGATGGCTAGAGGGATTTTTCATATCACAACCATAAGCTGTATTTTGATAATCACAAAGGGTTGTACATAATTGTGTGAAGGATGGGAATTTCAACATCTCAAGTTTGGCTTGGATTTTGCTTTGTAAATTGCAAATAAACATTTGTTGAATGTCGGCATGAGGAATCTTAATGTGTATTTTTGAATAAAGCATTTGATAGCATGCTGTCAAATCAGTAACCTTTTCATCATCATTTTGTTTACATGTCATAAAATCAGCTAGGGTCATCTTGGGACCCATGTGAATTTGTGGAAGTGGTTGTAAAAGGCATCAACAATGTAATGATTTTCCCAATATTAAGCTAATATGATACTATATGGTAGCCTAATAAGAGAATTAAAGGGTATGTGCAGGATCATCATGGAAAAAATAGGCCCTTAAGTGGCAAAAAATTTAGAAAAATCAGAGTAAGGAAATTTGACATAAAAATTTGAATAAGTTATATATACTATTTCAAAAATACGTAAGAATAGAATATGTAGTGAATTAAATGTAGTTTCTAAACTAATAGGTTTATTTTTTTTTTAAATCTATTTGGTGAAAATTTGAAATTTCAATACAATAGTACTTAAATTTCAGGGAAAAATAAGAAGTGGGTGTCTGTCCTACCACCTAACCACAATAAAATGATAATATTTTTTATAATATTTTAGATATAAGTAGAGGACTCATGTCCAGATGTGATGCATATTTTTTGTAATTTTTTCCAAGTAAATAATTAATTATGTTTTTTTTATTACAACTTTTAAAAAATAGAAAAAATCGTATGTCTGACCACCTTAACTTGGTCAAAACTTCATGAAATTCAATTCCTTTTTTTTAATCCTATAGTATGTGAAGCATATAATGTGAGACATGTTTTGGATTCAAAAAATGTGATACCATTTGAAATCTATAGATTTTTTTTCAATCAACCTATCAAATATCAGGACTTTAGTCATAATTCAAATAGAAAATGAATAAAAATTATTTGTTAAATTCAAAGTAAATCATAATTTATATTGGTGGAAATCTGAGAATATCATTTAAAAACCCTTTTCATTTCATCAATTTTGGGTAAAAAAAAGTCGTCAGCCACATACCCTAAACATGCCCATCATATCGCCACTTTTTGGCCCATCATGATCTTGCACATACCCTAAATAATAAAAGAGAACAATTAAAGATTAAATAATAAATTTATAACTTGTCTAATGATAGAAATAATGATGAAGTCTTGCATGATCCAAAAGAATATTTTTCAAGTTAGATACTTTCTTTGCTAATCTAACAATTTTATTTACAAGAGGGAATAATAATTAATAATAATGATATTTTCATTAAGGAATTTCACAATCGTTACTTTATGATGATTGTAATAATGTACACACCCAATGTTAATAGAAACAAAATGAATGACTTTTCTTTTCTTTTTTATTGAAATCAAACATTTCTATTCCAGCTTTTGACTAATTGTCAACATCATTAATATTCATTTAAAGTACACATAAGCATGGAACATATTTTGATATGGTTAGTATTAAATCTCCAAAATAACATTAACTTATCCCCCCAAAGATATTATTACTATTAAATCAAAATAAAATAGGACATCTAAAATAGTTAGTGAAGGTAAAATCAAGATTACATAAAGGCTGAAATATGTAATACAATCAAATACTAAAGATGCATCATAAGTGTTGAACCAACCTCAATCTATTTACCTTTCCAAGTGAGCTATTTAATGCCTAATTATTAGAAATGAATACAATAATTTAAACATACTTTAAACCAATATTACAAGCACAAGCAGACAAGAAATAAGCTAACAAGAACTATAGCATCCAATATTGAACACCCTATAGTGATAGGACTAATAACTCAACAACTTGTGATTGATTGCATATATTTGTAGTATACACACACAACTAAACATATACACATAATTCATGACTATTTAGTTTGTTAGCATTTCTTAGTAACTATACTTTAATGGATTCAAAAGCTTTAATGTTATATTCCACATATTAAGCCTTTTTTATTTAGTTCATAACTCTACCCAAAAACTCCTAGGTGATTTCAATTACCAACTTTGCTTACTATACCTAGAATCTTCTATGGTAAGTTGTTTGAATCACTTTGATATAAATTAAAATATTCTTATTATTGGATTAAATGGAGATATTGTTCATCCACTAATATATCAAATAAATAATTTAACTCTCTAACAATAACACAACCTTAAAAATAAGAGGGTAATTAAAATCAACAATTTGTAACCAATATTGTTAAGCACTATACAATTAAGGCTCTTAATGGATAACTAGAAACTAATTCTTAAAAACTAACTTCAGAATCCATGTAAGGGTTTCTTCTTCATGTTTCTATCTCATAGACAATTTGCTTCAGATATTTCTCTTTCCTACATGATACCCTGACTTGGTTTCACTCAGTTTATTTTGGTTTTCAATTTATTGTTTTAGTTTCAAAGTAGGATACAATAATGTTTTAATCATAAATTCTATTTGATTTATTGGGTTTCTTTGATTTTTGGATATGTTTTACAAATATTGGATTTATAGAAATATTTTAAATTTTACCATCTAAGTCTTTGTTTTTAATTCTTTCTGAACAGATTTTTAGGACTTATTTATGACAGATTTTTATTGTGAATAAGGATGCCAATGTTTTCTTAATAAATCATAATTAGTGATATGGGTTATTAAAATTATTTAATATTTTTTTCTAAGATTAATAATATAAAAACCCGTTTTATTATATTCTTCAATATCATGTTTATAAGGTTTTATGATCATATACATGAAACTACTTTAAACCAAATTATTGTTTGGCATATGGGAGCAATATTGTTACCTCAACAAAACAAGCCTATTTCTCTCTTGAAATACATTGGCTGAAAATTTCAAGATATTATTTCTTATTCAACACATGTACTTGAAATCAATAGATACAAAAAGAAGAAAAATAATATGCATCAATGGATTGTCCACCCAACCATAGGATTGATATTCAATCCAACCCTAAGTTAGTGTGACATAACACTTCCACAAGATTACTTTCGACATAGGATCCACAACCAAAGTGAAACATATAACATCCACATAAATAAACTTGACACATTACAACCTGTAATCACAAGGATCCCTAGTCAAATTTACACTTTACATACTTTGCATATCACAACATCTTGAATCATATTTCTCTTTTTTAACACACAAAAAGAGTATAAATGAAATTAAACTAAGAAATGCAGAAGACTCAACAAATGGAAACCCAAAAACACTACTTGCAACCAAAGAAGGGATTCAACATCAAATTTCACATATGTTTTTTTATAGGAAAGATCAATATGACAACAAACTCATTTCAAATCAACAAAGATAGAAAACTAAAAGGTTAGACCTCACCAAGAAAGTTTTCTATACAACTTGTAGAACATGCTTTCCAAAAAATCTCTTTCATTGCTCCTTCCTCCTCACAAACATGGAAAGAACTCAAAAATTAAGAATGAAAATAAAACATGGACTCAAGAACAAAAAACACAAAAGAGAGAACCTCCCCCCTTCAATTAAATAGAGAGAATCAATGGAATGGGAAAAGGAAACCTCCTTTTCAACTTCCCAATAACCCTTTCAACTCCAATTTTTGTGACTTTTTCATAAGTGAGTAATTAGAGTGGGTTTTGGACTTTATAAAAGAAATTTTATGGAATAAAAATATCTCTAACCCATAAACCTATCACCTAGGAAACATTTAAACAATTAAGACCACATAAGGACTTGATAAAACATAAATTAAGTGACAATTTTAATAAAATGAATCAAGAGACTAATAAAACAAATCTCACATACACATAACCCAAACCACACAAAACAAGGTTAAATCACATGCCCATGGAAAGACTAATATTTCACAAGGATACAATAATGAAAGTAGCTATGTGACCCCCTTATCAACATTGGTGAATTTATACATGTTTACTTAACCAAGAATGTGTGTCAATATTATTCATAATTAATGACAATTAAAAAAAAATGGCAGATGAATTAAAATTCCAAGAATAATAATCAACTAAGAAATTAGATCCACTAATCTACAAAGTAACATACAATTTAACATTGCTTACTCTTTATGATACCTATTATGGAGTCAAGGAACAATTGAGTGAATACTATCTATTATCAAAATATTACCAGTTATGTCAATAGAATATTTAACTTATAATGCATACTACTATAAGTAATATTGAATATCAATAATTGTCTTCATATTCACACCTACCCAAATCTATGATATGTAACCACCTAATATAATGTAATCCACTTTATATACATAGTAATATTACCAATAATTGGGAATATCAATCATTACATAATTACATAGATAGAGAATCAAACTCATCTAACTATCACAAGAATTCACAACAATCATTAGATAGGATTAGTCAATAATAGGAACATCTTCATGGTGTAGAAACAATCATCACTCATGTTTACTATCAACGTGAAATAACATATAAATCATCTAAAACTAATAGGATCAATAAGATCACAAGGAATGGGATCTTACATTCCCCCCCTCAAGATTGGGCTTCCTCCTGGAAGTCCCTAAAAGTGCAGGTAAACACAAGGAACAAACACTTGCCAATAATATCTTATGTATTTTTTTAAATTTTTTTTCCAAGTATGACAATAGAAAATTTTACCTTCTAAATTATTCTAAAATATCAGACAATTTGACAATTCAATTATCAACTCAAAAGATGATACTTCCATTATACAAACAATAATAAATATTTTAGTTTCACAATACTTCATGTATCACTTATAAGGTTATTAAGCACTACACTATACATATACATATTCACTTCAATCATCACTACTTTGAAAAATTGGTCAATCATTTCACAACATAATAAATTTATAGTCTTAAGAAATCATTCATTTCCTTTTATTATGACAATGCCAATAGCTAATGCATAAGTATCATAGATATTGGTTTACAACACCCACACCATCTACACAACACTGACATATCCCATGGTTTAGGAAATAGGATTTATGAGGAGGATCAATTCAAAATGCCATATCAGTGATCACATACTATGGGATAATGGACTATGATCATCCCATACTAGTTCCATTCACATCCCCATCCAACAATCTCCAAGCCCAACTACCACCATCCACCCAAAATCCTCCACACACCACCACTACCATCCATCCAAAAACCTCCACACACCACCACAACCATCCATCCAAAAACCTCCACACAATACCAATATCATCCATCCAAAAACCTCCACACACCATATCCATCCTTAACCCATGGGGTACACTCAAGGAAAATGGTTTTGCACTATGGAACAACAAATGCGGTCCTCAAAGGGGGAGTTGATTCAACTCAACATTCTAAGGGAGAACTAATTTTTTGATATCTATCCATTGGCTAGCATAGGGATGCATCAAGAATCACAATGTTCCAATGTTCCAAAGAACAAAGGGACTCTCTCAACCTGAAATAAAGGAGGCTCTTAGCCCTCAAGTGAGATCCACTCCTTAGGCACATCCAAACCCCCATTATACAAACAAGACTCCACATTAAACCAAAACATACTTAACAAAACATGCAATATCATCACAAATAATTTAATACGAGTGTATATGCAAGTAGATCATCCCAGATGTCTACCATACCCTTATCTAAAGTTGGATACCTGGTATCTCAAACTTGAGTCACAAACATAACATTCACTAGTTTCTCACAACACATATTATATTACACTTAAAAAAATTTAGGCACACTTATAAACAAAACAACACTTAGCCACTTTGAAACATATAAAGACCACATAGCACTATCAAAGCATGAACTAGTTTACATTTGAAACAATTACCAACACCTAATTACATACTATCACATTGGATTTCCAAGAAGGAATTTCACATAATTCTCAATCCTCAACATGACTCTCAAAATAAACATTAGAATAATAATTAATTTTACCATAGATCAAAACACAATTTATCACTAAGGTTAAACTCCTTGTTTACAACATTATTCAACTCATAGTCCCATTGCCCCAAATTTAAGCATCATTATTAGAAACAAGATAATCACTAATGATTGAGGCTAATTCATCTCATTTTCAATCTTCTACTTGAGAAATAAGGCAATATTTTTGCATATTATTTATCAATAGTAAAACATCAAATCTTTTGAATAAGACAAATTTTAAACAATCAACATTAATATTTTAAAATTATAGGCATGTCCTCAACATATGAACAACATTGCAGGGTATGTGCAAGATCATGATCGGCCAAAAAGTGGCGATATGATGGGTATGTGTACGGTATGTGGCTGAAAATCTTTTTTTACCCAAAAATGATGAAATGAAAAGGGTTTTTAAAGGAGATTCTCAGCATTCCATCAATATAAATTATGCTTTACTTTGAATTTAATAAATAATTAATATTTATTCTCTATTTGAATTATGACTAAAGTTCTAATTGATAAGTTGATTCAGAAACATTTATAGCTTTCAAACAATATCACATGTTTTGAATCTGAAACATGTGTCACATTCTATGCTTCAGATACTATAGGATTAAAAAAAAAAATTCATGATGTTTTGATGAAGTTAAGGTGGTCAGACATACAATTTTTATATATTTTTTAAAAGTTGTAATAAAAAATTTATAATTAATTATTTACTTGGAAAAAATTTACAAAAAAATATGCATCACATGGTGGAATGAGTCCTCTACTTATAACTAAAATCTTATAAAAAAAATATTATCATTTTATTGTGATTAGGGTGGTCAGACAAACACCTACTTCTTATTTTTTCCCTAAAATTTATGTACTACTACATTGAAATTTCAAAATTTCACCAAATAGATTTAAAAATTAAATAAAACTAGTAGTTTAGAAACTACATTCAATTTGCTACAGATTCTATTCTTACATATTTTTGAAATAACATAGATAACTTATTCAAATTTTTGAAACAAGTTGCCTAGCTCTGATTTTTCTAAATTTCATCCCCACTTAAGGGCCTATTTTTTCCATGATGATCCTACACATACCCTACATTAAACTCATAGAAAAAGATCACACTTTCCAAAAATAATCTCACCTAGATAGTTTTCATAATTAAATTGTAACATAACAAAAAAATCTAGAGTAAGTAGCACTATTAATAATCAACCCATGTTTTATCGTGGATAGCTAGATTGTATTGAATTTGAAATGCACAACCAAGAGAGAATCCAATTATGATGGCTCATTTTACTACAAAAATCATTAAATAATTTCGTAAGGAAATAACTCTACCTAGTTATCATCCATCTCTATCATGAAGCATGTTATAGTGATGAACATAAGTAACTTTGATTAACTACCTCTAAAATGAAATTTCCCATAAATAAGATTATTAATTCTTTGGAAGCCAAAAATAAATTTCATATTAATATGTTTCCTTCTTATATCACTTCTCTAATTAGGGTTACATGAATTCAAGAATAACTATGATCAACCAAGAATCTAAATAAAGAGAAACATTTAAAATGAACAATTAGAATTAACATAAAAAATTCTTTAAATAAACTTTTCATAAGCTTAAGTGATTCAAGGAACTTTCCCTCCTAAGGAAAAAATAACTTTTTCTTAATCATGAAAAATAAGATAATAACCACAATAATTTTTTTGGGAATCTAGGGGTATGTGCAGGATCATCATGGAAAAAATAGGCCCTTAAGTGGCAATAAAATTCAGAAAAATCAGAGTTAAGAAACTTGAAGTAAAAATTTGAATAAGTTATTTATATTATTTCAAAAATATGTAAGAATAGAATTTGTAGGAAATTGAATGTAGTTTCTAAACTACTAGGTTTATTTACGAAAATAAAAAATCTATTTGGTGAAAATTTGAAATTTCAATGCAGTAGCACTTAAATTTCAATGAAAAAGTAAGAAGTAGGTGTCTATCTGACCACCCTAACCACAGTAAAATGATAATATTTTTTTTATAATATTTTAGATATAAGTAGAGGACTCATGTCCCAATGGGATGCATAATTTTTTGTAATTTCTTTCAAAGTAAATAATTAATTATGAATTTTCTATTAAAAATTTTAAAAAATGTATGTCTGACCACCTTAACTTGGTCAAAACTTCATGAAAATCAATTTTTTTTTTTTAAATCCTATACTCTATGAAGCATAGAATGTGACACATATTTTGGATTCAAAAAATGCAATACCGTTTGAAATCTATAGATGTTTTTCAATTAGCCTATCAATCAAGACTTTAGTTGTAATTCAAAAAGAAAAAGAAAAATAATTATTTATTAAATTTAAAGTAAAGCATAAATTATACTGGTGGAAAGCTGAGAATATCCTTTAAAAACCCTTTTCATTTTATCAATTTTGGGTAAAAAAAAAGTCATAAGCCACATACCCTACAAATACCTATCATATTGCCACTTTTTGTGTAATACCCCTCATACTGGTTAGACTTATTAATTTCTATGCTTTAACTTGATACTATGATGATACTATTAGGGTTTGATTTGGTTGGTTGTAGTTTGATGATGTTGTTATCCCTTTAGTGGACATAATCGGTTGATATGACATTATTAGTATGATTGATGATACTCTGTGTGTTGTTTGGATTGTTGTTTATTTAAATAGATTTTCATTAATGTTTATATGTCAATGTGATGATTTTATGGTGATGTTATTTAATTTAGTATTATTATATGATGCAATTGTTTAATAATTAGTTATGATGCAGTAGTTTAATATCATGATCAATTTGGTTAGAAATGTTAGTTCGTTATTGGTATTGTAATTGTTAGAATAGAGTAGGTGAGAGGACAGTGTAGCATCACTCGTGCACGAGTGCCCTGGTACACTGCAATTCCTTCTCATGATAGGATGTTGATTTTATATATACATGTGCTACTTGACGTTTATTTGGATGCAGGATTACAGGAATAAGTCTCGATTCCACCTGCTTCGGTAGGACAGGGCGAGCAATAAATCAACCCAATGGGTAAAATGTTGTAAAAAGGGAGTAGGTTTGGAAGTGTCCCTTTCCCAAGTCTGCCGTCAGTGGTGAGTTGTCGTGTTTTGACTGAAGTTTTGTCTTTGTCTTGTATGTAGTTTCACTGTTGAGTATTTGTTTTATTCTTGGTTAGTGTTTAATTAATTAATCGTATTCCATAAAATAATTAATTAATATTGCATTGTTACTTGATTTAATTGAGAGTTAGAAAGATGTTAAGTTGAAATAGATTGTAAATTAAAAGTGATTTAATTAATTAAAAGTGAAAATAATTATAATTAAATTAATATAGTTGAGAGTAATTAAATATTATTTTTATTAATATTTAATTAGAAATTTATGTGAAGATAATATCTAAATTAAATAAATTATTTTAATTAAAATTTTAGATATGTGTGAGCTTTTAAAAGTTGGAAAAGGACCAATAAGAAAAGGGGCTTTTTGGAAAAGAAAGCGGAAAAATATTTATTGATTTTATTTGGTGATTTATTATTTGGATGAGGAAAATTATTCACACACAAGTTTTCTAGTTGGAGTTTTGCTCTGTAGTTTTTGGATCTAGAAAGGAAAAATAAGAGAGATAGTTTTGAGTGTTTTTGGAGGTTTTGTCAGGGTAAAACTTTTGTGAGTTGAAAAGAACACATTGTTCAGAAGAACGTTGAAGGCAGAAGAACAAGAAAAGAGAGCGGTAGGGAAGGATCGAGAGGAGGCTATAGGCGGGATTCTCCTTTAGACACAGGATTCCAAGTTCTTTCCCTTTTAAGATTTTGCTATGTTTTCAAAAATTGTTTGAATGTAGTTTTATGTTTGAGAACTCATTTGTAGTAAAACCCTCGAAATCTTCTGTAGAAAACTTAGTACAACCTATTCGAAAATTCCTTCAATATAACTTAGTTGAGAAATTTATTGTGTTGAAATAAAAATCATGATACTGTTAAATCAACGAACCTTATTTATTTTGGGTCTCTCATAAAATCTATTTGTTTGTATTGGTATTCTTCTGAATCTCTATTAAAAATATGTATATACTCTTAAATATATTTAAACTAAATTGGGTATACGTATTTGTGTGACAATACTATTAAGTTATTTAAATGTATGTTATAATTATTATCTACCTCTGTGATTTTATTTCATGAGATCTGAATAAAAGTCATCTCTATTGAAGACCTTTTTGGAGGTTATTGAATACAGTTTATTTAAGTAATTTCTGAACTATTTTGTAATTTTTTTATGTATTTTTCATTGGATTAAGTTTTAATATGACATATATATATGTCTAGATAAATATGTTCTGGGCAAATCAAAATAAATAAATAAATGGATTTATATATATGTTCCTAAGCTGGGTCGGCCTCGGTTTCTGTGTCTGAGCGAATTCATTTTTTAAAAATTCGTGTTGTTTTTTTTATTAAATATTACGAATGGTATATTTATATTATAAGTAAAGTTTAAAAATATATATATATATATAATAAATAAAATTTAATTATAAATTATTTTGGGGAAGGGGCGGACGGCCTTCACCGTGCCATTCCCCGACCCCACTATACTCCCTCCCTGCGTGGCTTATGGGCCGTGGCAGTCAAAGACTGCCGTACCCAGCAGCCACTTGGGCTGCTGGCACGACAGCCCTTGGCTGCCGTGCACGGCCATTGGGGATGCCGCGGCCTCCCTGTTGGGAGGTACGCAGCCTCCTCAATGGAGGCACACCTCCCCAGAAAAAGAAAAGTTCTTTTATTTTATTTTTATTTTTTTAAAAAGATTTCGTATGTGTTCTTTTAAAATTTGTAAAGTTAATTTAATTTAATATATGCGAAATTCGATTTCATTCGGAATTGGTTATAATATAATTTATATGTTAATATTTAAAAATTGAATTTAGTTTTTAATTAATGTGTATTGTTTTATTAATATTTAGTTTATTTAAATATATAAATATATATATATTTAATATTTAATATTTAATATATATTTAATATATATTATTTATTATATATGTATATATATATATTTATTTATTTGTGGAGATTTAATTCAAATTTTGTTTTAATTATATATATATTTCAAATGCAATTTAATTCGAATTTGATTTGTATAATAATTTTTGCAATATGATTCCATTAGTCTTATTAAATAATTATTTTTATATAGATGGGGTTGGTTATTCGTTTTAAAATTATAATTTTCTTTAAAACAGAATAAGATATAAATGTTAATCTTATAGAATGATTTTAAATATAGTTTTTATTTATTTAATTTATTTTGAATATTTATATATATATAAAGGAGATTTATGTATATATATTGTGATTACGTTTTAATATTTTGCAATATTATAGTTAATTAGGAAATTGGAAATAAATTTATTGTGTTGTGTTGAAATGAGTGTTCTTGTGTAATTGATGGAGTTCTTAGGTGAAATCTATTATTCATTGTAATTTGTTTCTTTTTATGGGTTGGATTAAATGTAATTGTGATTCTTGAAATTATTCGTTAATTCTACTGTGGCATTTTCTTCATAGTGCTTTTGTGTCGTATGGAAAACCCTAGGTCATTTTATTGTTCGTAAGAGTATAAGTTATTGTTAAGGGCTTCCAGAGATGGAAAGCATGTCTGTCATGTTTCTTTTATTCCCCATGTCGGGCAATTAGGGTTAAGGGTATTGTAAGTCTTCCAGAGAAGTTTTCTTGAGTAGGATGTTATGTGTAGAGGTTCATTTTGGTGAATCGCCTTGATGTATTGTACTATGATGTTGTACCCAGTTTCCACGAATGGGATTTGTGCCTCCTAGGAAGTAGGAGTGGGTAATGAGATTTGTACCTCCTTGGGGAGGAGTGTGAATTCGTATTGGTTTCCTCCAGTGTTTGGAGTGGGTATCCTTGTTTTGTTTCCTCCTTGGACTGGAGAGTTTGTGATGTCTAGTTGCCTATTGTGGTATTGTACCTTGTGTGTTGTCGATAGGAGAGTGGCTCTTTGTGGAGGTCTGGCACACAAAGGGGTGCCAGGGTAACCTACCTAGAGTTTAATTAAGTGATAATCTAAATGAATTAATGGGGGGGCTTTCACACTAATAAAGATAAAGGATGTCTCTCTCATGAAGCAAGTGAATGATAAGGCTCGAGATGAGATGGATGCATAGTTTTGCGTGAGGGTCCGGTGGCCGGTAGAGGCAAGCCAGGGTAACCTAGGATGGGGGTCCGGTAGCCTAGGAAGGTTGGGCCAGGGTAACTCATGGCAATTTATGCATGACACTCTTCCTATGTCAACAGTTAGCCAGTTATTGTGCGATGTTCATGATCTTTGTTCTCTGGAAGCATTGTAACCTTGTGTTAAGTGACTTTGTGATTGTAGTTGTGAAGCAATATTGTGATTGTAGTGGTTAAGTGCCTTGTTGTTTTCTCTTTGTTCATTGTTGTATGAGGTCTTTGTTATTATGCCTTGAGTTTATTGAAGTTGTGCGTGTGACTAGTTGTTATTTGGGAAGGTGTTTTATTGTTATGTTCAGAAGTGATTTGTTGATGTGCCTCTTCGAATGGTTGTCATGAGTTTTCTAGGTGGTCTTGATGTTATATGTCTGTTGGGAGTTAGTCTTTGTTATTGTTAGGCGTACTTGGTTAGGGACCCTTCCTTGTCTACTCTCAGCACGGGGGTGGTTGGGTGGAACGTGCTTCACACCCCATTGGGTTCCCTCTTCTGTTGCAGATGTATCTTTTACTTGTAGGTTTTGGCGTATGTTGATGATCCAGTGTCCTTATGTACCATATTGATGTATATACTTCATATGTAATGTATTCATTGATGTATTGTCTCCCACGTGTGTTGGGATGACCTTGTTGTAAATTGTATATGTGATTATTGAGGTTGTATTTTCAGTCAATTGTATTCTTCTATCATTGGGATGTAATAATTATTCAAGCCATGTATTTATTCAGGATCATTTAATATAGTTGGTTATGATGTGTTGTATCTATCGAAATATGTAACACTTTATATCTTTATAATTCCATGTATTGTCATATGTGCATATGTTATTAATATGGATATAGTTGATAGATATTTTAAATGATGAATTGGGAATGAATAGATTTACGTAATAGATTTATTATTGTTATCTTATTATCGTTTTTATGGATTAGTGTAGTCATGTCACTTCGTGTACCCCATTGGAACTAGTTGTGCCTCATGATACATTGTTATGTTATAATACTTAAGTATGTTTATTAAAGGTTCTTTTAAAAAAAAAATTTGTTCCGTTGTTATTAGTTCCTTTGGGGTTTGCACGGTGGGGCGTGACATTTTGGCCCATCATGATCCCGCACATACCTGTAGGATGTTTGAATTCAAGGATGAGAGAGAAAATAACTGAAGTTGTTTTTTAAACTAACTGTAATTGATGTGCTACTTTTAAATTTTTATTGCAAGATTAGGGAAAAGATCACCTAATTACTTCTCCCCATAATATCAGAAAATTGACTTTACACACTAATTAGGACATTACACACATTTGGAAAACAACATGACAAAAAATGAAACAGTACCCCTTCCATTGCAAACATGTTGAGAAACTAAAAGATGGAATTTACATCTAACATAAATAATTCAATAAAACTTTCATCTATTATAAAAAGACATCAAAAAAATGGTGTAGCTCCATCTTTAACTAATAAAATCTATCTATTTACCCATTTGTATTAAATTAGCACTTTATCCTCAAATCTCCCAAAGTGTAGCAACCTGGTGCTCTGATACCTATGTAATTCCCTCCCCAAGATTAAGCTAATATGACATTATAAGGTAGCTAAAGAAGAGAAGTAAATAATAAAATAGAATGATTAAAGATAAACTACTCAATTTATAACTTGTCTAATGATAGAAATAATGATGAAGTCTAGCATGATCCAAAAGAATATATTTCACTTTAGATACTTTCTTTGTTTCTCCAACAATTTTATTTACAAGAGGGAATAATAATAAATAATAATGATATTGTCACTAAGGAATTTCACAATCATTACTTTATGATGATTGTAATAATGTACACACCCAATGTTAATTTAAACAAAATGAATGTCCTTTCTTTTCTTTTGTATTGAAATCAAACATTGCTATTCCAACTTTTCACTAATTGTCAACATCATTTATATTCATTTAAACTGCACATAAACATGGAACATATTTTGATATGGTTAATATTAAATCTCCAAAATAACATTAATTTATCCCCCCAAAGATATTATTACCATTTAATCAAAATCAAATAGAACATCAAAAATTGTTAGCGAAGGTAAAATCAAGATTGCATAAAGGCTGAAATATGTAATAGAATCAAATACTAAAGATGCATCGTAAGTGTTGAACAAACCTCAATCTATTTACCTTTCCAAGTGAGCTATTTAATCCCTAATTATTAGAAATGAAGAAAATCATTAAAAAAATACTTTAAACCAATATTACAAGCATAAGCATACAAGAAATAAGCTAACAAGAACTATACCATCCAATATTGAACACCCTATCATTATAGGACTAATAACTCAACAACTTGTGATTAATTATGTATATTTGTAGGATACATGCACAACTAAACATATACACATAATTGATGATTATTTAGTTCGTTACTATTTGTTATAACTATACTTTAATAGATTTAGAAGCTTTAATGTTATATTCCACATATTAAACCTTATTTCTCTACTTCATAACTCTACCTACAAATTCCTAGGTGATTTCATTTACCAACTTTGATTACTATACCTAGACTCTTCTATAGTAAGTTGTTTGAATCACTTTGATATAAATTAAAATATCCTTATTGTTGGATTAAATGGAGATATTTTTCATCCACTAATAAATCAAATAAATAATTGAACTCTCTAACAATAACACTACCCTAAAAATTAGAGGATAATTAAAATCAACAATTTGTAACAAATATTTTTAATCACTATAAAATTAAGGCTCTTAATGGATAACTAGATACTAATTTTTAAAAACTAACTTAAGAATCCATGTAAGGCATTTTTCTCATGTTTCTATCTTTCTCATAGAAAATTTCCTTCAGATATTTCTCTTTCCTACATGATACCCTAACTTGGTTTAACTCAATTTATTTTGATTTTCAATTTACTTTTTTAGTTTCAAAGTAGGAGACAATAATGTTTTAATCATAAATTCTATTTGGTTTACTAATTTTCTCTTATTTTTGGATAAGTTTTATATATATTGGATTTCTAGAAATCCTTTAAATGTTATCATCTAACTCTTTGTTTTTCGTTCTTTGTAAACATATTTTTAGGACTTTTTTATGACAAATTTTTATTATAAATAGGGATGTCAATGTTTTCTTAATAAATCATAATTAGTGATTTGGGTTATTACAATTTTTGAATATGTTTTTTTGAGATTAATAATAGAAAAACACACTAAATTATATGCTTCAACATCATGTTTATCATGTTTTATGATCATATAAATGAAACTACTTTTAACCAAATTATTGTTTGGCATAGGGCAGTAATATTCTTACCTCAACAAAACTAACCTATTTATCTCTTGAAATCCATTGGCTGAAAATTTCAAGATATTTTTTCTTATTCAATACATGTACCTAGAATACACAGATACACAAAAGAAAAATAATATGGGTCAATGGGCTCTCCACCCAACCATAGGATTGAGATTCAATCCACGCCCGAGCTAGGGTCACATAGCACTTCCACAAAATTACTTTCTGCATATGAATCACAACCAAGGTGAAACATATAACATCCACATAAATAAACTTGACACATTAGAACCATTAATCACAAGGATCCCTAGTCAATTTTACACTTTACATATGTTGCATATTACAACATCTTGCATTCATATTTATCCATTTTAACATGCAAAAGGGGTATAAAATGAAATTAAATTAAGCAACTTGGAAGACTGGAACCAATGGAAATCTAAACAAACTACTTCCAGCCAAATAAGGGATTCAACATCATAATTCACATATATTTTTTTATAAACAAGATCAATATGACAACAAACTCATTTCAAATCAACAAAGATAGAAAACTAAAAGGTTAGACCTCACCAAGAAATTTTTCTATACAACTTGTAGAACATGCTCTCCAAGAAATCTCTTTCATTGCTCCTTTCCCCTCACAAACATGACAAGAACTCAAAAATGAAGAATGAAAATAAAAAATGTACTCAAGAACAAGAAAAAGAAAAAGAGAGAAAACCCCTCCTCCACATAAATAGAGAGAATCAATCGAAGGGGAAAAGGTAACTCCTTTTCAACTTTCCAACAACCCTTTCAACTCCAATTTTCATCAATTTTTCCGAAGTGAGTAATTAGAGTGGGTTTTGGACTTTATAAAAGGGATTTTATGGAATAAAAATACCTCTAACCCATAAACCTATCACCAAGGAAAAATTTCAAAAAATTAAGACCACATAAGGACTTCATAAAATATAAATTAAGTGACCATTTTAATAAAACAAATCAAGAGACTAATAAAACAAATCTCACATACACATAACCCAAACCACACAAAACAAGGTTAAATCACATGCCCATGGCAAGACTAATATTTCACAAGGATACAATAATGAAAGTAGCTATGTGACCCCCTTACCAACATTAGCCAATTTATACCAATTTACTCAACCAAGAATGCGTGTCAGTATTATTCATAATTAATGATAATTAAAACAAATGACATATGAATTAAAAATTCCAAGAATAATAATCAACTAAGAAATTAGATCCACTAATCTACAAAGTAGAATACAATTTAAGGGTATGTGTAGGATCATCATGGAAAAAAAGGCCCTTAAGTGATGATTAAATTGAGAAAAATCAGAGTTAAGCAACTTGATGTAAAAATTTGCATAAGTTATTTATGTTATTCCAAATATATCTAAGAATATAATATGTAGAAAATTGAATGTAGTTTCTAAACTACTAGGTTTATTTAAAAGAAAAAATCTATTTGGTGAAAATTTTAAATTTCAATAAAATAACACTGAAATTTCAGGGAAAAAATAAGTAGTTGTCTGTCTGACCACTATAACCACAATAAAATGATAATAATTTTTTATAATATTTTTAGACATAGGTAGAGGACTCATGTCCCTATGTGATGCATATTTTTTGTAATTTTTTTCCAAGTAAATAATTAATTATGGATTTTTTATGACAACTTTTAAAAAATATAAAAACTAGTATATCTGACCACCTTAACTTGGTCAAAACTTCATGAAATTCATTTTTTTTAATCCTATAGTATACAAAGCATAGAATGTGACACATGTGTTTCAGATTCAAAAAATGTGATACCATTTCAAAGCTATAGAGTTTTTTGAATCAACCTATCAATCAAGACTTTAGTTGTAATTCAAATAGAAAATGAATAATAATTATTTATTAAATTCAAAGTAAAGCTTGATTTATATTGGTGGAAAGTTGAGAATTTTCTTTAAAAACCCTTTTCATTTCATCAATTTTGGGTTAAAAAAAGTCGTCAGGCACATATCCTACACATACCCATCATATCACAACCTTTTGGCCCATCATGATCCTGTAGATACCCTTAGCATTCCTTACTCACATGATACCTATTATGGAGTCTAGGAAAAATTGAGTGAATACTATCTATTATCAAAATATCACCACTTATGTCAATAGAATATTTAACTTATAATGTATACTAATATAAGTAAATATCGAATATCAATAATTCTCTTCATATTCACACTTACCCACATCTATGATATGTAACCACCTAATATAATGTAATACACTTAATATACATAGTAATATTACCAATAACCGAGCATATCGATCATTACATAATTATGTAGACTTATCTAGGTGGATAATTATCAAAAATTGAATTGTTCAACATGCTCCAGATTTTAGCACCATCTTGAAGAGCCTAAAAATTTGAACCCAATGCAACTTGAACAGGCAAAAAAGGAGCTCATATGCTCAAGTTATGGTAGGTCAAAGTTGAGGTCAAACTGGGTACAAAGGCCAATTAGAAAGGTGAAAATTTTTATCATCTCAAAAATGGTAAAAAGTAACATCATGTCGAAGAGCTCATCACCATGATTTCAACGGCATTTGTTTCGTGTCAAACAGAGTCAGTAAGTGAAATTTATGACCAGTCAAAGTTGTGGTAAAACTTGGTCAATATACTGATGTGGCAAGTGGCTCATGTGGCACAGCTGACTTGTTAGAGATTAACACATGGAAAGAGTAGATGACATGGCATAAATATGGATTAAACCATAATTATTAAAGGAAAAAAATTGTATGGTTTAAAAAAATTAAAATAAGGAGGATTTAGTGGGATTTGATCCCTTAACCCATGACTTAAAATCCTCTTGCCTTACATTTCTCCATGATAAAAGGAAGATCCCTCCGTATATATAAATTTTAAATAATATTTAATTCCCCTAAATATAATGTTTACCTTAGAATAATATTTACAATATAAATCCTTTATGAACTTTTAAAAGCTCGCCTGAATGCCTTAAAATAAAAGTTTCCAAAATATTAAAAGTTTAAGGATTTAATCAAGATCTTTTTAAAAAGGGAATTTAAAGATTGTTAAAAGGATTTTTACGATTACCTTGTAAACCTCGAAACTATAAGGACCTAAAATTAAAAGGGGTTAGGATTTTTATGATTTTAAAGGTAGATTATTTTTATAAACAGGGAAGATTTTGAAAACTACTTATGTAATTATGGGGTATTTTTGGGGATAGGGTAGTTTTTTCAAATCATATGGTTAGTAACCATATTGAGAAATTTTTTATGTATAAAAGGGGGGAATTTAGGACTTGGGATAGCTAAGTGGTGACTTAGAATTGGTGATTTTTGTGAGAGAATTTTCTTGGAGAGTTATGATAGTGAGTTGTTCGTCTCTATGCATTTGGAGCTTGAATTCAAGCTTGTTGTACATGGTAGAGAAGGACTTTTTGCAATTCATTATCATCCAAGGAGACATGAGGAGACTTTGTAACTATTGAAGTGCCTTGTAATCATTTTCTAGAGCTTATTCAAGGATCGGTCACTCCGTTGGAGAGGAACTCGAAGACGCAGTCATTTGGTGAACTCTGTTATCAACCTGTTGTAGATAGAGAATGGAACTTGTCTAACTATCACAAGAATTCACAACAATCGTTAGATAGGACTAGTCAAGAATATGAACATCTTTATGGTGTAGAAAAAATCATCACTCATGTGTACTATCACCATGAAATAACATATAAATAATCTAAAACTGATAGGATCAATAATATCATAGGGAACGAGGTTTTACAAATAAGCTCATTGTATGAGCTAATTGAATTATTCGGCAAAGAGAAAAACCATTCTAAAGCAGTATCCTTCAATGACCTAGGGAATCTAGTTTTTCCAAGAGCTTATCTTCAAATATGAAATCACTACATAGGGCTATATAAGCATAAACATGGCTAATAGGACCTCCTTTCCCACCACATTTTTCAAATCTAGGAACCTTTATACCTTGTGGCATTTATTTTCTCAATATCTCTAGGGATAACTGGTTGGTTTTGATGTATTGTGAAGGTTGGCCATTGTTTTTATTTATGACACTATGATTTGTTGTTGAATGGATGACATATTTTGCAAAAGTGTGTTAAGGATGGCATCATTGTTGTTATTTTAAGGTGGAGGGGAGTAAAGTGGAGTGGTGTATGTATGCGAAGGGCAAGCGAATTGTAAATTTGTGAGGGAGGATGGTTGATGAGATATTTTATTTGAATTCACAAAGCTAGAATGATTCCTTGTGGAAATAATTAAGGAAGTGTTGACATTTCTTGTAGGTTGAATGGTTGTGGTAACTTGAGTCCTAGTGTATGTAGGAATGGAAATGGGTAGTGTAGGAGGAACTGAAGTTCCACCTTGTCCTTTGGTATACCCCAACGCTTGAGTAAAAATAGTGATGGTAGGGATGGTGTTGTTAACATTATGCACATTGGTTGTAGGTCAGGGAGTCATAAAAAATGTGGTATGCATATTATGATCCATAGGAGGTTGATTATCAACACTATTAGAAAGAGAGTTAGAAAACCCAAGATCCATGGAAAATTTTGTATCTTGGGATGATATGAGCCTCAAACTATGTATCACAATAATATTTCTAATAGGACACCATGTTGTAAAGTTCATACAAGTTTCACAAACTTGGTGTGCAAACCCAAAATGGAAAGAGGCTTAAAATTCAATGTAATGACATAGAATGCATTGTGTAAATGCAACTTTCAAATTCTAAACAAGGTAATTTTCTAATTACACTATGCAACTATCTAAAAATGAAATCTTGTAAACCCAATTTTGAAATCACACAATGTGCTAAATGTACCAAATTAAATTAGATATAATGAAATTGATGAAACATAAACTGAGCAGATTGTAATAGAAATCCAAAAACAACACACATAAGCATAGAAATGAAGATTTTAATTTCCAAAAATGCAAATCAGGACCTGATTAGGGAATCATTCAACCTATGGCTAATGGGTCCTAGATTTGGTTTTTAAAATTGATTTTTACAAATTTTTATGTGTTTTCTAATGGTTTTTAGATTTAGGTTTGTAAAAGCAAGTTGCAATTTTAGTTTTCTATAAATGCAATGTGGAATGCAAGTACAAATTATGAAAAAATGATGACCTAAAATACCTAGTTTGATATGCACTTTTTGTTTCAATTTTTAAATGCAAGTTAATGTGATGTAAATGATATGCAAGATGACTAATTTGTTGGTTTTTTTATATTTAAAGAATGGAAACAATTCAATCCTAAAACCCTAGATGCAATACAAAGTTTGAATGAAAATCAAGCACCCTAAATTATACCTAATTCAATAAATATGAGTGCAAATGAATGCAAGATCTAAATCTAGGATGAAAAGGACTCCAAAAAATAAAAAAATTACAATGCTCAAAAGGTCGGGCTCACCAAAATGAAATGTAGGAAAAGAGGTTCACCATAATGAAGCAAAATGATGAACCTAATTTCACTATGATTTCATTCAATTATGTGGGTTATAATGTGTAATTAAGTTACATGAATCAAACCTCACCAAAATACTAGTAAAAGGACAAGTTTTAAAAGGGTAAAATGTTGTTTGCCTATTGCAAAAAGTGTTTTTTTAGACCTCACTGAGGACTCATTCACCCTATGGCGAATGGGTCCTAGCTAGGGCTTTGGAAAAATAGTTTCTGAGTTGTGTTCCTCTTAGTCTACACCTCCAAATCCTAGTCAGGCATTGTCAAAAAGTCAGAAATAAATCCTATAGCTCAATTTTTATGATTTGACAAATTTCTTAGCAAATTTGAAAACTTTGACAACTTTTGCAATTTTTCTCTCCAATTGATCTTCAACCTAAAAATTAAAATCACATGAAAGGAAAGAAAAATTTTGTTTGTTAGGGAATAAGGTTGTGCCTTGGTCAAAACCCATTTTGGTAATTAATCCTTGACATGAAACAATGCATAAAGGAATGAAAAATGAACAAAATGCAATGCCACAACTCACCAATCCTCAATTGAAACCTTAGATAAAAAAATCCACTATATTTCATGAAATGGCCTCAATGAATGTAGATATTGATTAGAAAACTTGATTAGAAATAATGTCTTTGAACAATTAACAGATCTTCAATGCTACATCAACACACTAGCTCAACAAAATCATGATGCACTAGATCTTTGACATGATAATATGGCTCTTGATTATTGTAGTAATTTTTTACAAATCTTCACTTCAATTCCTTAGAAATGCTCTCGAATTCTCTCTTGAACATAAGTTTTCTATTAGGACTACTCTCTTGAAAATATTATATTCCTAGGATGAAACATAGTGAACTAACATTGTATTTATACTTATTATTAAATCTTAAAATTCAAATATCATAAACTAACATCAAATCTTGGATTTAAAATCATTAAAATACTTCCAAAAACATATTCCGAGGGGGGGGGGTTCGAGGTCTAAGTTTGGACCAATTCACCATGTGGAAAATGGGTCCTAGCTCACTTAACTTGGACACACTTTGGAAATATGAAATGTCATGTTAAAATAGGCTCCTAGGACCTAGTGAGGACACATTTTCCATCCGGTAAATGGGTCCTAGGTCACTAACCTAGGACACACACCTTGTAAAATTAAATGTGGTGTAATATTATTTATGAATGTCAGGTTTTATCCCTTAGAATTCACATTTAATCAGGCTTGGACTTGAATTAAAGGGACCAATTAAGGAAAATTAGCCTCAATTAATTAATAAATCCCTAGACTAATTTGAAAGTGTAAAGATACACTTTATAAAACCCTAAATAAGGCACAATTACATCCATTTAGTTAAAAGGGGCCCTAAACTTAATGTGATTGTGTAAAACACATTAGAACACTAAATCAAGGCAACACTGGGCTCATTTTAATTTTAATTATTCCCAAATTAAGTGAGAAAAAGGGATACTTTTTTTGACACTACATTTTGTATTACATATATGTGACATTGTATGTCCATATGGCTTTATTGTAAGCCTATATAGATTTTTTTGATATATGTTTTACTTTTATCAACATATAATGTTGTATGCCTATATAGCTATTTTGTTAATACAAGTCTATTTTTATCAACGATGTCCATATTTACATTATAAATGATTATTTGAATAAATGAATAATGTATTGATGCAACTATAAATGTTAATATTATCCATATTTTCACTATAATTAATTATTTGAATAGTTTAATAAGGCTCACTTTTCCATTTGGATTGTAGTATGGTTGTGTAAATGTTAGGACTAAATAATGGAAAAATAATATTTCCAAAATAGCTTGTTGATACGCACTGGTTGGTTAGTATCTACCTTTAATATTTTCTAGCTTGACTTTCCCCTATAGCTTGAAGATTAGATAGTCATGCAACTACAAAACTTAGGGATCACAAGGATATTCAAGTACCCATACATCCTTGCATATTTGATCCTTTATGAATTTTATCATCTTAACAAGGTCTAGCATTTCCTATTTCATTAAATGATGTGACTTATTTACAATATGGACCCCTATCATCTAGTTGACCAATCATTATTTCACATTTATAGAGCTAATCCCCATTCCCACATTTTCCTTCCTCTCAAATAATTTTATTCCTATATTGACCAAAACATTTATTACTAGCTTGAATTTGATCTATGGATGAGACTAGTTCTTTGGTCTAGATCATATAGTCATAAGAGTATATTGGTTCACTAGGTTATTATACAAGCTTCTAAGAATGGTCCTACCATGAGTGTTTATCTTAAAATTCCTATATTAGCAAGATATAATAAAAAAATAACATGGAACCAGTAAAGGTAGAGCTAAATTATACTCCCCTCATTTATACCTTTTTGTGATGTCAATATAACCAAGAATAAGATTGTGGATGTCCTTCATGATCCTAGTGTAACCATGAATAATTTTTTTTCCTTGATCCTATCTATCTCTCAATACTCCCCTAAGACTGTGTCCCTTAATCTTTATAATAGGTTGTCCCATGATGCTCACTTTGCATTCCTTTAATCTTTCCACTATCAAACATGCCACTACCTTGTCATTGGTTAGCATCATATTCTCCATTCGTGATTATTTATTCTATGCTATTTTGTATAAATGAGACTATTATATTCAACTCAAGTGAGGAAAATAAAAAATCATAATGATGGGCCAAAGAAAAAATATTCAATATTTTCACGGGAAAAGAAAACCTCAATTTAATCATTATCACCCAAAAAAGGTTAATTCCATTGGGAAGCCTTTATTGCATATCTTAAAATATGATAAGTGTTTAATGGGGGTTTTTAAGAATAGACCCTTGTCACTGTATATTTATTTAGGCCTTACTCCATTCCTTGTGGTTGTGATGCTTGGATCTATCATACTTAACTCAATTGGATACTATTAAAAATCCATTTGATTAAATAATCTCTTATTCTCATATTGGCTATCATCTTTTACCTTGTTTTTTGATCCTTTTTCACTTGAAATTTTCCATAAAGATCTTTCCTCACTAGGTCTTTTTGTTTTTCAATGTGATTATCCCTTTTTTATTTTAAAAAATTTCTTGACTTATTTCAAGGCACTGTCAAATATCTCTCATGCATCATTAAATTTTCTTAGTTGTCATGTTATTTTACTTGATGAACATACACCATCAATGATATCCGTAAATAACTTCCTTCTCCATCAATATATTAGATATTTTCATGATAATAAAACCACTCCTTATGATACATCAACATACCTGCAACCAATGATATCATGTTTCTATTTAGAAATATAATTATTAGTTGTTAGAGGTCTTTCTCTTTGTATGTATTTTCTCCCATTAATCATTCCTTATCTTTCTCATGTTATGCTAGGTTTTTTTTTATGAAAGACCACTATGATTGTCTCTTTTTATACTCTTTCTACCCAAGTATCCTTATGACTATCCATATATGGACTACTCTAGCCCCTTCATGAAGTCACCATTTTCTCATCTCGCTATCTTCTTTGGGAGTGTCATTTGGTTTTAGGTCTCTTCCCACAAAAAATCTTAATTTATGATATCTCTATCACTATGAGTCCTTTTCACTATGAAATCTTCTTGAGACTATCCTTAATAGATGGAATATTCCTTTGATAAATGTCCTCTTCTTCTCTTTACTCTAGGGTCTCTTGGGATAGGGTTTTAAGGTCCACTTACTTAACACTCAAGCATTCAATATTATGATTTAACATATCTATCTTTTATATCTTAATTAATGAAGAATACATTATCATGCATTAAAGAATATGTTTTGACATTTGACTATTTTCTCTATCATTTAAAGGGACTATCTTGTGTGTTCATGCATTCCTCTCTCTCTTTCCAAAATTATATGTGGTTAAAGGGTAACTTTTAAGTGACTTTATTAACATTTGACCAATTCTAGTAGGCCACTACTCAATATTGAAGACAATAATGACACCTCTAATGCACAATTTTTAGAAAGACAACCAAAAAATTCCTTTTTGAGAAAGACCTTACAACTCATGATAAAATTTGGAAAAATAAAAGTTAACAATACCACTCATGAATGTTTGAAGATAACCCTAGCTGCCATGAGGGATGAAAAAATACCATTCAAAGAGATCTAAGGTGACTAAAAACACTAAAGTGGACCTATTCTTTTTGAACTTAAACTTTGTAGCCATCCCAGTATGTTGGAATTGTCCATTTACCCCCATAAGATAAAAAAAACATAAAAAAATGCATCCCCAAAAAAAATTATTGAATGTAATTGACACTTTTACAACATTTGAAACATTATATCCATGGTGAAATGAATTGGAGATATAAAAAAATGAGAGATTTTATTATGGAGGAAACCTATATGACCATGTACCCTTAGATAAAATATTTCTAGGTGACACAGTTTCCAAGAAATAGAATCAAAGTTTGCCACTTTTTGGCACTTAGGGCTCTTAAGAGAAAGTGTTGACACAATGTAGTATGGAATGATCAGGCATGTTGCGTTATGAAATAGTACCTTTCCTAGCATAAATCACCCAATCAGTTTTTCCCTATGACAAACAAAATGAAAATTATGTTTCCTTGCAACTTTTTCTTTGACACATTTGATGATTTTTCAACATGTGAAAACTTTTTTCCACAACCAAATTGATTGGAGATATGAAAAATAAGATAATTTATTGTGCAAAGACCCTACATGATCCTAGGTATATATTCATACACAATGTTTCTTTGTTCCACAGTTTGTGAGAAAAAACTCATCAAAGTTTTCCTCTTTGTGGTATTTATGGCTCTTAAGAGAAAGTGCCAATACAATGTAGTCTAGAATGATTGGGCATGGCAGGGTGAAAAAAGATCTTTCCTAGCATAAACACACCTACTCAAACATGTTGGAACTATTGGTTTGGTCCCACAACAAGTAAAATAAAAATTATGCTATCACATCCATGGTAATGGATTCCCACAAAAGTTAGAAAAGATTCGTAGAAGGATTTTTCACTATGTTCACTATGAAAAGAGGAAATTTAAATATATGATAGTCTTGAAAGTATTAAATGAAAAATTACTTAAAGGAGCTATGTAAGTCTAATAATAAATATAGAACATAGAATACTCCCATGATAGTGAGTAAAATCTTGTAAAGCACATCCAACATTGTGTAAAGAGGGGTTTCAAGGATAACCCTAGAAGATAAAACTTATAATTCATGAAAAATAGACCATATTAGAGGTATTTGAAGGGATTTCATTCATATTAGACATGCCTCCTTTTATGAAACTACAATGAGTGGTCATTTGTTGATGTAGAGGAAGGTGGAGACCTTCTCAAAATGACTCACAAATGATCTTCAGATCAATTTCAAAATGGGTTTCAAAGAACTCATCAAAATTCCACCATGTAGCATGTCCTCCCTTGTAGCACAGGCAACCTAGTTTAAGCCACTTTACACTCACACTTTCCAAAACACTTAACAAATAAAATATGGATTTAGACACCCATTAAGGACTTACATAAGATACTTCAATATCAGATATAACACCCTTGGACCAGTTTAGACTTCCAATATATCACCATGGGAAAAAAAGGAAAATAGGTCAATTTAAGAAAGGAAGTACCCTTCAAACTTATCCAATCATCTTCAAACCTTGGGGAAGAAAATTAAATGGCTCAAAACCATAGAATCCAAGTTTTTAGACCTCTATGACACATCTAACATGCTCCAGCATAAACCCCTCCTCAACTTGCCTTAAAAACTAGGGCTTTTTGATTCTAGGTCTTCCAAACACTTCCAGGTCTTAAATTTTAACTTTTCACCATTCATTAAGCATTTAAAAACTATTAGAACTCAAAAATATACCTCTTGTTCAGGTAGATCATTCACTGCTATACCCTAGGGTCCATCTTCACGCCTTTTTCATGCTAAATCACTATGCACATATTAATTTTTTTCTCTTCCCTGCACATTTCCTTGTTAGTCTCTTATGGTACATGTCAATTTTGATCCATTTCATAGATTTTCAGTCATTATACTCCATGAAATGGATCATTCCTTAATAAAAACTCTTAAAACAGGGCAAAATCTGCACTTTTCCTATGGATAGTAAGCAAAAATGTGAAATAATTGATCTATTTACTTTATCAGAACATGTGAGTGGTGTTAAAACATGTAAATACAAATTAATAAAGCATAAAAATGCAGATAACTTCAATAAGATTCAATAGTTCATAAAAAAAACACAGAAAATTGCAAGAAAACAATTTTTTTTTGTATTTTCTGAGAACAGTCCGTACAATCCTTTCACCAACCACCTAACCTCCATAAAAATGAGAATTTTAGGGTTATAAACCAATTCACCAACTGATCTAACCAATTTGGATTGATTACATTGCTTAATTTACTCTAAAACTCTCAAAACCCCTTTTCCCCCCTAAACTAAAATTCAAAAATTTGAAATTGCAAACTTACATTTTATTTAAATCTATCACCTAAAAACTATTGAATATTCAATATCCAACTTTCTTTGACCTACTTAAAGCCTAATATCACTAATCAAACCCCTAGAACATAATTTTCCCTTTACATTGCATTTTTAACCTAGATTCCTTATCAAGAACCTTGAAACTTTGAACATTCTCATTACACTTATTCAACACAAATGCCATTATAGGCTCCAATAGATCATAATTGATGCTTTGAATTGTTTGGAAGGTCCTCCTGATCCCTGCACTCTCTTGGTTCTTGAACAACTCCTTGAAGGTCCTGGGTGCTCCTGCACCATTCTCCCCAGGAAAGATAGAAGTCTTGCCCCAAGAAGTGTCCCATGTGTTGCCACCAAAAGACCTTTTGTTCTCATGTGTTTTCATCTTCCAATGAGTAGGTATGTAGTCCTCCAAAGTCATTGTCTTTCTCTTTTTCCAATCTACATTCTTGACATTTATCATATGACAACCAAAACAGGGTCTGGTTTGTCTTCTTTACTGCTTGATAATAGTGGGTTCTTGTGCCCTGCTTCTGCCCTCATTCCACTGCCTCCTTTTTGAAAGAAATTCACCATTAACACCATCATTTATAGGAAATTAAATGCCACCAACCTTGATACTATCCAGATCCCACAAGGACTGATTTGATGGATTGTCCACCTCATAACCCTGCTGCAACTTATCTCTTTTCAGCTTGCCAATGCCTTCCCTTGTTTCACCCTGCTTATTCACCTGCAAAATATTCCCAAAACAAATCACAAAACTATCATTAGACTGATCCAAAGGTAAAGGAACCAACTGATATTTAACATCTCCTTTGTGAACCAAATATGTGTTAAGAAACCCATCATGCAATTTTCTTCTAACATACTGCCATGGCCTTCCCAAGATGATATGACCACAAGTCATTGGAATGACATCACAAAGAACTCTATCAAGATATGAACCAATGGAGAAATCAAAAAAATCTCTCTTACCAATCTCTACATGTTGTCCTTGAGTTACCCAAGTGGCCTTGTAGGGAGTAGGGTGATCAAAAGTTTCAATCCCTAGCTTGGCTACCATATCAACTGAAACTAAATTGCTATGTGACCCTGAATCTATAAGCAATCTGCATATCTTACCATGACTGAGACAATTTTTTTTGAAAATGGTTACCTTTTGTTTTTGATGAAGTCTTTCTCCTTGCTTGATCATGAGAAACTCACCATTAGTCATAGGGTATGTCATGAATGTTTTTGGTTCCTCCTTCTTGTCTTCTTCTTCTTGTACCAAATTAGCTCTCTTTTCTCTGCCCCTATCAACTTGTTCCCATTTAGGACACTTTAAGGAAGGATGCCCTAGTTCATTTCAATTGAAACATCTACCTATGAATGGTCCTCTAGCTTGTCCAAACCTTCCTCCTCCTCTAGGATTGTATCCACCTCTTTGATCAGAAAATATCTCTTTACCCTTGTCATTGCTGCTTTTATCATTACTGCCTTGTCCTTGCTCTCTATTACCTCTACCCCTATTTGAACTACCTCCTCTTCCACCATTGTTTGATCTTTCTTGCTTCCCTTTCACCTTTTCTTCTATTCTAATGGCTAACTGAAAACATTCTCCCAATGTTATTGGCAATTGCAAACCAATCTCATCTTGCAGATTGTACCTTAAGCCATTGATGTACCTAGCTATTTTCTCATCTTCTTCTTCATAACCTCCTCTAATACTAAGCTTGTGAAATTGCTCAGTATAGGACATAACATCCAAGTCCTTTTTCTTTAAAATTTGTCTCATCCTTTTCACATGAATGGTATAATCAGATGGTAGGAATTTCTCCTTGACCAAACTCTTCATCCTTGCCCATGTAGAGACCTTTGCCAATCCTCTAGCCATCCTATCATTCTAGAAACTTTTCCACCATGTTAATGTTGTGCCTCTCAACTTTGTTTTAGCAAACTTGACCTTCCTCTCTTCATCCATCTCCTCAAATTCAAAGTAGTTTTCCAAGGCATCAAGCCATCCCAATACCTCTTCACTATCCATCTTCCCTTGATAGATAGGTAAGTCTATGCGACTCTTCCCTCCATGACCTTGTACTACATTCAACAACCTCACTAAGCTCCTTTCCTTAGGGTCCTCTATATCATCTACTTGTTGTTCCTGATTTACCCTCACATGCTCTTCAACTTCTTCATTGTTTTCTTGGTCTTCTTGTTCTTCTCTCCTCCTGCTCCTCTCAAGGTTATTGATCCTTGCCTACATAGTGTCTCTCTCTCTTCTCCATTTCCTTTCTTCTCTTGCTCTTGCTGCTTCTTTTTCCCTTGTTTCTCTTCTCTCCCTCTCCAAGATCTCCTTCAACTCTTCCAACTCTCTTGCCAATTGATTCTTTGGTGCCATTGCTATTTCTCCAATCCCTAAAGGACCTACTCACAGCTCTGATACCACTTTGATGTAGAGGAAGGTGGAGAACTTCTCAAAATGACTCACAAATGATCTTCAGATCAATTTCAAAATGGGTTTCAAAGAACTCATCAAAATTCCACCATGTAGCATGTCCTCCCTTGTAGCATAGGCAACCTAGTTTAGGCCACTTTACACTCATGATTTCCAAAACACTTAACAAATAAAATATGGATTTAGACACCCATTAAGGACTTACATAACATACTTCAATATTAGATATAACTCCCTTGGACCAGTTTAGACTTCCAATATATCACCATGGGAAAAACAAGGAAAATAGGTCAATTTAACAAAAGAAGTGCCCTTCAAACTTATCCAATCATCTTGAAACCTTGGGGTAGCAAATTAAATGGCTCAAAACCACATAATCCAAGTTTTTAGACCTCTATGACACCTCTAACATGCTCCAGCATAAACCCCTCCTCAAGTTGCCTCAAAAACTAGGGCTTTTTGATTCTAGGTCTTCCAAACACTTCCAGGTCTTAAATTTTAACTTTTCACCATTCATTCAACATTTCACAACTATTATAACTCAAAAATATACCTCTTGTTAAGGAAAATTATTTGCTGCTATACCCTAGGGTCCATCTTCATGCCTTTTTCATGCTAAATCACTGTGCACATATTAATTCTTTTCTCTTCCCTGCACATTTCCGAGTTAGTATCTTATGGTACATGTCAATTTTGATCCATTTCATAGATTTTCAGTCATTATACTCCATGAAATGGATCACTCCTTCACAAAAACTCTCAAAATAAGGCAAAATCTGCACTTTTCCTATGGATAGTCAGCAAAAACGTGAAAGAATTGATCTATTTCCTTTATCAGAATGTGTGAGTGGTGTTAGAACATGTAAATAAAAATTAATAAAGCATCCAAATGTAGATAAATTCAATAACATTCAATGGTTCTGTAACGCTGAAAATGAAACAGGCTTTGCACAATAGACAACAAGGAAGATTGATTAGAAGCACACATGCATACAATACTAAAATCTAAAATGAAAATTCATTCGTTAAGAAACAAAGAACATGGGAAAGTAAAAACGTAGTTAAAAACTAGAACATTCTCACCAATCTTCAAACGTATTTCCATGATTTATCTCAATTGCCCTTCTCCATTTTGCTTGTGTAGTATAATTGCCCTCAGATTTGTAGTAATTCGTGCAAGTATAGCCTAAGATAGTGATTAGAAAAATATCGAAGATTCAAGACAAAAGTGCTCTCAAAAGTTAAAAATTCGCGAGAGAGATTGGAATGAAGAATGACAAATCAATTTATAGAAAATTGATTATTCGAATGACAGGTCAAGATTGAAAGATCAACGGACGGTTGAGATTGACTGATTAGTCATGCATTCTGTTAACTGATAGAAGTGACATGAGTGATTCGAATTAGAAATAGAATTAAAGATTAAATAAATGGTTTAATCTTCAGTTCGGCATTCGAAAACATAAGAAATATCTTTGCATGACAAAGATGAAGATTGATTAAAGCAACTCTTTGTTCGAATGCACGCACAACACTTAATCAATTAAATAAGAATATTTAATTAATCTGCATGTACACGCAATTGAGTTAGAAGTGGATGATTGAATGGTTAGATGAAGAGATTACTCGAAGACGCCACTCAAACATTAAATCAATAGTTAACTGAACGATTAAAATAGATGTCGAGTTGAGTAAAAGTGAATACTTAGATAATTCACATAATTATCTAAAATATAGAGGAATGTGTTAAAATAGACTTAATGAATTAAATAATTCATTTAATTCAAGAGACTCAATATTCGAAGGATAATTAAATAAATAAGATTTATTTAATTAAGTGACGAAAGGGATTTTAAATGAATAATTAAATAAATAATGAATTTATTTAATTATAGTTGAAATATGATAAAGAATAAATTAAATAATGATTTATTTAATTTAATCAGAAGAATAAGGCTAATTAGTAAGATAATTAAATAAGAAGCGTTTATTTAATTAATTAGATAGAATAAAGAAAAGTGTGAATTAATTAAATATTTAAGATTATTTAATTAATAGAAGAATTAATAGAAGATGAATTAATTAAATAATTAAGATTATTTAATCAAGACCATGAAGAATAAGAATTATGAAGAATATAGAAGCCGCAGGCTAAAAATCATATTTCGGTGTTTACATTTGCCCCTATTTGATTCAATGTCGTTTAGGCGTTGTGTCAAAGAAAGTCAATGAAAATATGCCCCAGTCAAGCTCTGGATTTGAAGGTGAAGGTATGCCCCCTCGGGAAAATTGACAAATTTCTGAAATGTTCAAAAAAATTTGGAAGTGCGCCCGATTAGTCCAGTAGATAAGTAGAAATGTAATGCAGTTGACAGAATTGGGTTCGGAAATAGGAGGGACGGGTACGAGATGATAGAAAATGGAAATTTACATGGCTAGTAGGAAAGAAATGCCACCGAAGCCCTAGGTATATATTGGAATTGGGGTGAAAAACTATTCATTTGCACCCACCCAGCTTAGAGATTTCAAAGTTTTCTCTGACTTTCAGCGAGGATGTCTCTAGTTCCAGCCACCCATCATCATGCATACAGGATCCGGACGTTCCAGAGACCAGCTGGCGCGGACCCCCCGGTATGGACCTAAAACTTACCTTTTGAAAATTTTTCATTTGCGCGTATTTTTAGACATTTATTGCATTTTAGATTATGCATCGCTTTTCATTTTGCACCGCATGTGTATGTGCGAACGACGCATGTGTTTGCAAAAAGCCGCATTTGCATTTTAACGCCGGTCAGTTAGATTGGGTTTAGAAAATTACCGCATGTGTTTATTTTGTTACGCATTTGATAATTGTGATACGCATTTAAAATTTTGCAACGCATGTGTTTATATTGATACACAAATGTATATGTAGAAACACATTTGTAGTTTTAGCACGCATTTGCATGTTTAGCGACGCATTAGAATATTTAGACATGCATGTATCATTTTGCACCGCAAATGTCATTTTTACGACGCATGTGATGATTATTCACCGCATTTGATTAATAATGACGCATATGTAATTTGTGAACCGCATTTGTATAAAAGCGACGCATGTGTAAAAAAATGACGCATTTGCAAAATAACGACGCATTTGCTTGTTATGTTAAAACAGTCATTTTTTTACTAGGATAGATGATTCAGGCTGACATGAGGGATGTTGTTGCAGGTTGTTCTTGACCCTATCTACACACGTGAGTCGAGACCCACAACGTTTCGATTCAGAGACAACTTACGGCCGGTCGAGCGATGGACTTTATGGTATTTGGGTTTGTTGCACGTGACCGATATGCCCCAGATTAGAGAAAATTGGGGTTTACTGATAGCACTTTGCGAGCGGTGGCACTCGGAGACGTCTTCCTTCCACCTTCCGACTGGAGAGGCTACAGTGACTTTGGAGGATGTATATAGGATTTTGAGACTATCGATTAGAGGGACACAGGTAGTTTATGATACACAGAGAGGGATAGCGGAGATGTGCAAATATTACCCCCATGCTGACATTAGACAGCTAGGGGTTGATGACTATGAGATTAGATGGCGGGTATTGGCCCAGAGATATAGACAGTTAGACTGTCTAGTAGCGACATTGATAGGTGGTATTGTACTGCCTGACCGTCAAGGTCATGGATTCCCTATGGGATGGGGTGAGATGCTAGTGGGCATGCTAGAGCGCCGAGTTGTATATGCTTGGGGTTCATGTGTGCTGGGGATGCTATACTTCCACCTTCATGAAATTTCCTATAAAGAGGCGTAGTCGATGAGCTGTAGCACCACGCTCCTGATGGTATGGGCGTGGGAGCATATTGCTATTTTTAGACCACCTGTGATAGTAGATCTAGCTCATGGAGTGCCATATGCCTTTCGGTATGCGGGAGCCACCACACAACACCACATTAGAGACACGGGCTATTATAGACACGCTATAGACCTGATGAAAGAGTTTACATGGAGACCGTACCTAGGCTGCGAGGTGTGGTTAGATGAGGGTGAGCATTTGCCATTTTGTCGACAGACACAGTATTTGGTGGGATGGACAGTGTCCCATATGCACATCATAGAGCGACAGTTGCTAGACCGGGTCCTAAAACAGTATGGAGAGGTACAGGATGTACCTCAAGGGAGAGTAGAGTTTGCTCAATCTTCACGAGAGGTCCTATTATGGGGGCTAGAGATTCCAGTCGCCACTATAGAGGCGGATATTGATGGTTTACAGGCACAGCCATGGGGATGGAGGGACAGACCAGCAGATGCAGGGACCACTCCAGCTTATGATCAGTGGTGGGCATTACACAGGTCGATTCCCTTGACAGATCCAGGGCAACCAGCACCAATAGAGCAGCGGGTTAGAGGTCCCAGAGGCAGACGAGGCAAAAGGAAGTGGTCGAGGAGGCAGAGGAGGCCGAGGGGATGGTGGGGATGATGGCAGAGGTGGTCGACGTGGAGGTAGGAGAGGGAGGCATGGTCGACGGGGATGAGGAGCAGCCTTGTCACTGATCCGAGAGGAGAGAGGAGGAGAGGAGGATGTGGCCATGCTAGATGTGGCCAGAGGTGGCGAGGAGGAGCAGCCGACAGAGGCAGTTATCTCAGACATCCTTGGCATCCTAGCAGAGGCAGAGGTAGGTGCCGAGGAGGTAGTTGCAGAGGAGGTCGTTGGAGAGGAGGCAGTGGGAGAGGAGGTAGAGGTCGATGCCCTTGGATTGCTAGGTGCCTACCAGGAGGATGATGAGGAGGAGGATGATCACGAGAGAGAGATCAGGGATTAGATCCTGGAGGAGATGGACGAGGAGGAGGATGGGCGAGATAGGGTCCATCAGGATGAGATAGAGGTAGAGGTTCCTGACACTGATATATTACGAGCCTAGGTTGCCTCCTTAGAGGAGCAGATGAGAGTGTTGATGGTAGAGAGAGATTCCTATAGAGTGGAGAGAGACCGAGCCTTCATAGAGAGAGATCAGGTAGTAGCCCGGCTACAGGAGACTGAGCAGAGATTCATAGAGCTCAGGTCATTATGTACAGGACCATCAGCAGCATTTTCCAGAGAGTTGGTCAAAGCTGGCGAGAGGGAGAGATACTACCGAGACTTGTATGAGGCAGAGGTTCCCCTAGAGAGACGGGCTCCCAGTTTTTTAGTGGCACAGAGTAGTAGGTCCCAGACCAGGACCCACACACGAACAGTGAGTACAAAGGGAGTGGATCAGCCACGTAGAGCAGGGCCCTATGACAGACCTCCCACAGCTCTGAGATCAGCCGGTTCTCAGCATCAGTCTGCCACACACTCCCGACATGATGGCAGTGGCAGTTCAGGATAGAGATACAGTTTTGAGGTCCATTTGGGACAGTGTATGTTGATCTGATAGCCTGCGGGCTTCCATGTATTTATGATACATTATGACATTGTGATGTGACACATTTGAGCTATATATATATATGATTTTGGCGGTGATTCTTATGATATGCATTGTCTATTTATGGATTATGCAGTTATTTATTGATACATGTGATGTTCATATGATATGCCTATGTGATGGATGGTTGTATGTACTTTATGTTGTTTATGCAACTAATGCGATAATGTTGATTCTATGTGACATATGATTCTATATGATTATGAGATGCAATGTGATGTTATATGTATAATGACATGTGATGTTATACAAATGTAATGTGATGCATGTATTTACAATTTATTGCTTATGATATGTAGTGTTAAATGATGATTATTGTCTATTATGCCATGATGATCTAAATGTGAAATATGCCTATATATATGTATGTTTCTAACATGTATGTTGATGCAGGATGATGTATACCATTTTTGTGTCACAAGACTTTGTCATAATGCAAGAAAGAAGAACTTGTGAGTGTGAAAAGAAAGATCGACAAAGAAGGAGAAGATGGAAGATAGATGTTAGTGTTAGGAATCTTTGATATTTTACCATATCACAAAAGGTATTGCACTTTATCATCATTGGGCGGGACTAATACAAATGGAGACAAACACCAGGATATGACATGAATCAAGGTGTACAAGGTCATCCACTTGCTAAATAACAGATAGTCGCGGACAAGGATTGTCACTAACTCATACTAAAGGCACAAGTTGCCCCAGTCTTTTTGTCAGGACAAACCACAGACAGCAAACTAAAGAAAAGACGGGTCATGATATGTCATTGCTCCTCTAAATCCTTCATGGGACATCCTTGAGGAAACTAGTAACATGACTCAAAATCAAATTGAAAAGACAGTCAACAGACAGCAGTCAAAGAAAATAGAATTCTGATACATCGTTGCTTCTCTAAATCCTTCATGGGACATCCTTGAGAAAGCTAGTAACATGAATCCTAGTCATCAATTCAAGATAAATGATAAGATAAATAAGCCATAAAGTCAATAAGCCAATGAAAATATTTGCCAAAACATGATTTGTTTGTTTGATTTGTTGATAGATAGAAGGATTGATTGGTAGAGCCTGATTTCAGGAGATACACATACCGGATAAGACTGTAAGTCTGGTTTCAATGTTATGACTATCTGTATAAGGCATGCCAAAGCCTAGTTTCAGAAAGACATGTATCGTACAAGATGTTGAGTCAAATTTCGTTGATGTGATAACTTGTGTAAGGCTACGTTTGATTGTTTTGACCTTGTCGATTACGCAGGAAGGACGCATCCTGAATAAGACATAGGTTGATTGTTTTGATAACGTCTATTTCCAAGAAGGACACATCCTATAGTAGATGGTTGGTTGATCTGTTTGAATTGTTTTGTTTGGTAAGTTCTTTGATATGACTCAGAGACATTGCTGACTTGTTCACCAGAGTAATGCATGACTTGATATGACGTGTTGACAATTGACTGTGTGTGATGACAAACCCTAAAGGACTGACCTAGTGCAGCCTTGGGGGCTCATCGTGTGATGGCCTTGCCTATGTTGTACACGCAGAGACCTCGTAGTTCGACTTGACTACGAACGACAAGACTGACTACAAATAGAAGACGTGTGTGAAAGTGAAAATGACGAACCCTAATGGACTGACCTAGTGCGGCCTCGGGGGGCTCATCGTGTGATGGCCTTGCCTACGTTGTACACACAAAGACCTCGCAGTTTGACACTACCAATGACCTTGTTATATAGACATATGGATTGACGCATGACTTTTTACAGACAAACCTAAACGGACTGACCTAATGCCTCGAGGGTACATCGGCAGATGGCCTTGCCTACGTCCAGTCGTAGAGGCAATGTAGTTCGACAAATGACAAAGACTAACAAGTGCGACTGACTCTGACTCTGTTTTTTGGATATTTTGAAGTTTTTTGACATTTTTTGTGTTTTCTCAGGTCATTTTGCGATGTTCATGGATTTTCCATGATGTTTCATCTTCCACATAGCCAATGTAAGAACTAATATGACGCACGTCAAGTGTTTGCCCCCAGTCGAGTATAAGACCAATTGATTATGAATAGGGTAAAATGGGGGATATGAAATGCTCTCGATGTCAATCGTTCCAAGCTATGGAAAAGACTACCACTTATTAGGAATGATATATACAAGTGATGGACACAAAAGGTAAGGGATATGTACAGGATAGTGGACTATGTACACGGATGTGGGCTATATACACGGTAGAGGCTATGTACAGGGAAGTGGGCTATATACACGGTAGAGATGATGTTCAAATAAGTGGTGTATGTACAAGATAGATTTGAATAATAGTAGACAAAGGAGCAGGGTTGAGTACACATGGCGCCTGTTTGCCAGGTTTTCACCATGGTACCTATCCAAAGTGCCACCGAAGTGGTTTTCACCATTGGACGATTGATTTGTCTTTACTATTTTCCATATTAACTAATTTTTTTTTTGGTGTTATCAAGACGCCTGTTTGCCAGGTTTTCATCTTGATAACGATTTTTTTGATTTTCTGAGTTTTTTTGTATTTTTGCTAAATAAGACAAAGGCTCCCAGAAGCTATGCGTAGAACTTCTTCAGATGCATACTATTGATTGGTGAGGAAAATGGTTCGCCTTCAAGAGTAGAGAGTTAGTATGCTTCTGATCCAAAAGCTTCTGTAACAACATAAGGTCCCAACCAATTAGGTTCAAACTTTCCTGGTTTGTCTCTTTCTGCTTGATTCTTTGGGTTCTCCATTAAAACCAAGTCACCAATGTCAAAATTTCTGTTTAAAACCCTCCTGTTATAGCTACGACCAAGGCAGTTCTGATATGCTTGGAGATGGTCCAGTGCCTTCTGTCTACGCTCATCCAAGAATTCTAACTCATGGAGTCTCGACACTCGGTACTCTTCATCATCAATGTGGCCCTTCAGTGATACCCTTAGGGATGGAATCTCGACCTCAATAGGTAAAATGGCTTCAGATCCAAAGACAAGTGAATATGGGGTAGCACTAGTGGGAGTACGGATACTTGTACGATAAGCCCATAAGGCAGGGTTAAGCTATAAATGCCAATCACGACCAGCATCATTGACAGTCTTCTTGAGGATTCTAATGATGGTCTTGTTAGACGCCTCTCTTGGCTGTTACCTTGGGGGTAGTATGGAGTGGACAAGTGATGTTGGATATGAAATTGATCACACAAATGGCAGACTTCTTGGTTCTTAAATGGGCGGCCATTGTCAGTGATTATGGACTGAGGGACACCATACCGACAGATGATATAGTTTAAGATAAATCTAGAAATCTGTGTGCCAGTAATGTATGTCATAGGAATGGCTTCAATCCACTTCATAAAGTACTCAGTGGCAGTGATAATGAACTTGTGTCCATTAGATGAGGTGGGGTGGATCTTACCTATGAGGTCGAGTCCCCATTGGGAAAAAGGCCATGGTGACGTGATAGGACGGAGCTCCTGTGCTGGGGCATGTATCAAATCTCCATGAACTTGGCATTGGCGACATTTTGTTACAAAGACATATGAGTCTTTTTCCATAGTAGGCCAATAATAACCCAGTCTCATAATATTTTTGGCTAAGGTAGGACCGCTAGAATGGGAACCACGTATACCCTCATGCACCCCACGCAAGGTTGCTTGTGCTTCAGTAGAATCAAGACATCTCAACAGGGTATTATCTAAGGCACGTCTATATAAGGTGTCTCCGACGATGGTATATTTGGCTGACTTGCGGAGGAATGTTCTACATTGGTTATTGGATAGGCCAATGGGTATGACTTCAACATGAAGGTAATCATAGATTTCTTTGTACCAAGGGGAATTGGGACCAACGATGTCACACACCATCTCAAAATCTGGGATATCGTAGGCTGGGATCAAAAGTTGTTCTACCAAGAAATCAAACTTAGGCACGTTGTTAGGAATGTCAAGAAGTGATGCAATTGTAGCCATGGCATCTGCTGCCCTGTTTAAAACATGAGGTATTTGATGAAATTTGACTTTGTCAAAGTACTCTTTAAAACTATCTACCATGCGCTTGTATGGAGTAAGCTTCTCATCCTTAGTCTCATAATCATCATTTACTTGCTTGATTACTAGTTGAGAATCACCATAAACTTGTAAAACCTTAATTTTCCACTTGACCACCATGCGTAACCCTGTCACTAGAGCTTCATACTTTGCCATGTTGTTAGTGCATGGGAATGAAATCCTGAATGACTTAGGGATGGAATCACCTTGTGGTGTGATAAACAATATCCCAGCCCCTGAACCATGATTTGTATGTGAACCATCAAAGTATAGTTTCCATGTTATGTTTGTGTCAAATGTGAATATGAACTCATCAGGAAAGTCTACCACTAATGGGTGATCTGCCTGTATGGGTGCATCAGCTAACTGATCAGCAATGACCTATCCTTTAATAGCTTTTCTCTCTACATACTGTATATCATACTCACTAAGTATCATGACCCACTTGGCCAGTCATCCTGTTAATGCTACCTTACTAAGAAGATATTTCAGAGGATCGATTTTAGCAACCAGCATTGTTTGATGGTTTAACATGTAGTGCCACAATTTTTGGGTAGCAAATACTACTGCAAGACATGCATGTTCAATGTTACTATAATTTAGCTCATAACCAACCAAAGTCCAGCTGATATAATAGACTGCCCTTTCATGACCTTCATCGTCATTCTGTGCAAGCAATGCTTCGAGTGATGAATGGGTTGCTATGATATAAAGAATCAATGGTCTCCCTTCAACAGGTGGCATTAAAACAGGTGGTGTAAGTAAATATTCTTTAATCAGTTGAAAAGCCTCTTCACACCTAGGTGTCCATGCAAAGGGTACTCCTTTCTTAAGTAGATGTTGAAAAGGGTGCGTCTTGTCTGCTAATTGCACTATAAATCTTCTGATAGATTGCAACCTTCCCTGTAATGTCCTTAGTTGACTGAGATTGTTGGGTGGTGGCATGTCCATGATTGCTTTTACCTTAGCAGGATCTACTTCAATGCCTCGTCTAGAAATGATATAACCTAACAGCTTTCCTGACTTGACTCCAAACACACATTTCTTTGGATTGAGTCTCACATTATACTTCTCTAGCCTCTGAAATACCTTGTCTAAAACTTGTAAATGTTCTGCCCTTGTCTTGGATTTGACAATAAGGTCATCGACATAATCCTCCATACAAGTGTGTACTCAATCATGAAAGATAGTGGTCATGGCACGTTGATAGGTTGCTCCTGCATTCTTGAGTCCGAAGGGAATAACATTCCAGCAATACGTTCCCCAAGGACAAGTGAAGGCTGTATTAGGTTGATCTTCAGTGGCTATTCTGATCTGGTTATATCCTGAGAATCCATCCATAAGGGACAACATCTCATATCCTGCTGTCATGTCAACTATCATGTCTATATTAGGCAAAGGGAAGTCATCCTTAGGACAAGCTTTGTTGATATCTCTAAAATCAGTGCAGATGCAGATGCCCCCAGCTGGTTTGGTAACTGGTACAAGATTGGCAATCCAATCTGCATAGTCAATAGGTCTAATGAAACCAACGTCTAAGAGTTTCTTGAGTTCTGCCTTGACTAATAAAGCAATTTGTGGATGCATTTTTCTCAACTTCTGCTTTATTGGTTTAGCACCTGGTTGCAAAGGCAAGTGATGTAGAACAAGTTCAGGATCAGACCCAGGCATGTCAGCATATGACCAAGCAAAATTAATCTTTCTTTGTTCAAAGAAGTTGTGGAACTCTGATTTCTCTTGTGTTGTCAGTGACACTGCCAAATAAATTAATCAAGGATTCTCTTTTGTGCCTATGTTGACTTCTATTGATTCTTCCACGAGCATGGGTGACTTTTCCTGTGCAATGGGGAGAATGTTCAAACCTCCATCCTTAGGTTTCTCAGAGAGGTTTTCACCTTCGGATGCATCCTTTCTTTTTACTTTTCATGGTCTAGAGGTGCCTTGCGGTTTTCACCTAGAGACTCGTCCTTTTTATCTTGTTTATTCTATTTCTCATTTTTGTGACTGGAGGGTTGAACAGATTCCCCAAAATATGCTTTATTGTCCAAGTCAATGGTAAAACCAGCTTTATGATCCCCATTAGGTATGCCTTCACGTAATCCCAGGAACTCAGCAATTGCTTCGTCATTCTCAAAAGTGTCTAAGACAGGTGTATCTTGTTGATCCCAATCTATGAGTTGGGGATAAACTAAGGGCATGTCATCGTTGGAGTTATCAAAGTATAATGGGGTCAAGGTAAAGATTGAGTTATTCATGTGGTCACAAAAGTCTTGTACCAAGTCCTTTTTGCTCTTGGGTTTAGGTCTAGGTGGAGGAATAGGTGGGCCTAATGCCAAGGTTTGACAATCAGAAAGAGGTGGCTCAGGTTGCCAAGAGGTAGGATCAAGTGATTCCCAATAGTAGTGTTTAAACCACTCCTCTTTTGTCATTTTCTTTGGTGGACAGGAATTTAAGGGGGTTTGGTGAGGAACTTAGCATCAAGTCAAGTTCTCCAAATAACTTGTCAAGGTCCATGGGAGAAGTAGAGGAAAAGGAATCCCACTCATAATCATTAGAGTTAGAAGAGTTACAATGATTTTGGTCTATTGGTTTGTGAGATGTCTTAATGTCTTCTGAAGCACGTACTTCCTCAAGTAAGGGTAATGGAGTACTAGGAACGCCAATCTGAATCGGTTGAAACCCTAGCCCTACTCCTTTTGGCCATTGAGAAACAAATATTGGTTCCACTCTGCCATCTTGGTTTAAACCTAAACCACTTTGCCCATCATATCCTTTACTTTGCATGATTTTGAAACCCTTTCCATATAGACTTGTAGGAATATGAGCAAGTAAAAGGGGTTCTTGATTATCTTCCTTATACAGCTAGGAAGTAACATCTTCTGTATCTACAGCCTCTTTGCTTAATTCACCCCATTTAGTGAAAGTTGTTGTGGGGGGAACATGTATAGTGATTATAGACTGTCCCCTACCTGTTGTAGGCAAACCATATGACTTAGGAGGAACCAAATGGCTAACACAATAAGAAGTCTTCATGTAATACTCTCCACAACCCTTGTCTTGGATCTCAACCCTAGGAGTAGTGGGAAGTGAAGGTGCAATTGAGTGAGTGTGGATGGGTCAACATAAGAAGATGGATTAGACGATGAGGCCTCTTGGTTGACTGGCACTTGGCGTTGAGGGATCTCCTTTAGATTAGTGCAATACTGGAAAGGGTCGGGATCACCATCAATAGTTATTTCGGTGCCATTGTAAGGGAATTTAAGACACTAATGATATGTGGAAGGGACTACCTTCATGGCATGAATCCATGGTCTACCTAGCAAAAGGTTATATGGGAGGGTGAGATCCAAGACCTGGAACTTTGTCTCCATTACCGCAGGACCAATTCTGATAGGAAGTGTTACCACCCCCTTTGATTTTCTTTCTTCATCATCATAAGCCTTAATGACAATACTCTTGGTGGTGTCTACACATGCTTCTAAAATACCTAATGCCTTAATTAGTTTTAAAGTGCATAGATTTAACCCTGCTCCTCTGTCTACCAAAACTCGTCTAACTTTGGTGTCATCAACAAGGACTTCTAGATGTAAAGGGTCATTGTGGTTCGTCTTTTCGGTGGCATAGTCTTGTTTAGAGAATGTGGCATGATGATTATTGGTTAAGTAGCCCACCATTTCCTAGAAATGATTGACATCAAGGTCATTAGGGACCGTGGTATTCTATAAAGCCTTATCGAGGATAGACCGATGCTCGGGGGAGATACGCAACAATTCCAAGATTGAAATTTGGGCTAGGGTCTTCCCCAACTGGTCAAGTAGGTTATATTGTAACTTGGAAGGTTGTGATGCTTGCTGTGATGGAGGGCCTTGGATAACAAACTTAGTACGATGAGTATTGACCGCACATTCTGGATTAGCCTTGATAGTAATGGTATTGATGTTGTCATTGGCGGCGCGAAGGCAATGAATGATTTTGCCACTATCATAGTCATGTTTTATATTTGCATAATTGGCTGACATATTGGTCTTAGTACTCGAACTGGGGACAGTTCCTTTCCCATGGTCATGTAGTGGGTCTGAAAAGACTTGATGATTAGTGTTCGATGTCTTTTGTTTTTGTCCACTAACTTCAATGATTCTCTTGTCAACAAGATCTTGTATGATGTTCTTCAGTTGTCGACAGTTTTGTAGGTTGTGTCCCTTAGTCCTATGATAATCACAAAAAGCGTTGTCATCCCACCAAGTTGGTTTAAACTGTCCTGGATCGTATTGTCTTGGTTCCTGCAGTTGTATGAGGTTGTGTTGTAACAATTGTTTGAACACCGACTCAATGGGTTCCCCTGAGGGAGTGAACTCACATTTCTGGAATCTCCTTGTTTGTGGACGTTGAGTATTTGAGACCATGTTAGGAGGTTGATTGACAGCATTAAGCGTGTTAGAAAAAGTATGAGGTCCTTGTAATGTGAGGAGGGGTCTTGCTTGTAATGTTTTAGCATCCACCACCCCATCATTGGTGAAATTTTTGTTGTGAGACTAGAATATGTTTCTGTTGGTGGGGGCATTTTGTACGATAGGGTTTCAATTGGGTGTTGTAATCTTGAGTTCACCCTTTTCAATGAGATCCTTCTCTATTATCACCCCCTTTTCCACTAGTTCTGAAAAAGATATGCAATAATGTACCCTTAAGTTACTCCTGAGTTTTGGATGAAGGTTTTCTTGAAACATTGTGACCTTTTGTTTTTCTGGTATCTCGACAAGACATCTACTAGCAATAGTTCTCCATCTCTAGAAGAAAGCAATGAATTTTTCACTTCGTCTTGTGTTGTATGGCACAAGGTTGCTATATTTATCTCATGGTCAATGTGGAAGGAGAATTGCTCCACAAATTTCTCGACTAGTTGGCCCCAAGATCTAATGCCAAAATCTAAACCTGAAAACCATTCTAGTGCCACTCGTACAAGACTTCGTGGGAATAGCCTCATAAGATACATGGGATCGTAAGCAACATCTATGCATATAGTAGAAAATTCCCTGATATGTTCTACTAGATTGCGTTTGCCATTGTACTTAGGAAGATTCAGTATGACATATCCGTGAGAGAAAGGTGTCATGTACAATGATCTATCAAAAGGGAATGGGCATATGTCCTTCGGTGAAAATGATTTCTTAGTTGAGACTGACATGTTATCCATTTGCGTTTGTAATGCCTGCATTTGTGTTTGTAGGACATCAACTTGGGTCAAAGATGTGCTAGGAGGATTATGCGGATCCATGTATGCGTTCTGAAATCCAAAGTCTCGTGATGGGTTTTGATTGAACGTTGGCATCTGAGGTGGATTCGGATTCGGAATGTTGGTAAATGTATTTCGATCTGGAGTCGGCATAAATTGGTGTTGACCTGGGTTCTGTGTAAATGGATTCTGAGTACCACTCTGTGAAAAGGGATTATGATTCAGAACCGATGTGAAATAGTTTTGGCCTAGAATCTGGGTAGACGGATTCTGACTACCAATCTGTGAAAAGGGATTTTGATTTGGAACCGATGTAAATTGGTTTTGACTGCTAGTGTAGAAAGGTGGATTTTGATTGCCATATTGGAAGGAGGGAATGCCCCCTGTTTTTGTAATCCTTGGTATAGTACTAGTGACCTGAGCACTAGGTATGGCCATCGACTGTGGTAAGGTACCCATAATGCTAGCAGTAGGTGTGGTTGTTGATTGCGCACTTGTGACACCGACATAAGATGTATGGGCTGATGTTTTAGGTCTTTTACTCCCACTAAGAGGACCGAAGGGAGTAGATGATGAAGCCCCTGTAGTGAAACTAAATCCTGATGTCATGGTAGGTGTACCAAATGGGGACGTATGGGCTGTCGTACTCTGTGTAGACGTGCTAGATGGCATAGTCGTACTGACTTGAGGTATAGTAGTACTAGCAGTCGTAGTATTTGTCCCTTGTGTAGGTTGAGTTTGTAAGGTACTGATATCAAATCCTGGAGGTAAGGTAGCACCTTCAGCTAGAAATTTTCCTAAGAACCGTTGACGATCGTTTGCTAGGTACTCATCTACAAAAGAGGCAAACTCAGGGTCCTGTGCAGCAGCCTCTATGTCTTCTGTTGTAACATGTCCTTGAGTGTTTCTAGTGGTGAATTTTTCTAATAGAGTCTTATAAGGTCTTGAATAAAATGGGTTGATGAACTCGCTTGGGTTCGACATGTTTTCTCTCTCTCTCTTCTCTTAGACCTAGTTTCAACCATGTAAGACAAGCTCAATATGTGGGAAATGCAAGACTATATCTAGAAACTGTATGACTCTATGCTATTTTTTTGGGGTTTTCTTATGCAAAATAAGGGATGTCCTATGATGATACTAGTCTAGACTCTAAAGGTGCAAGAAGTCTAAGTGAGACCCTAAAATGATCAATTCTATAAACCCAAGGTGAAGGGACCAACTACCTAAAGTCAAACCAAAGTGTCAATTTAGATAAGTCAAGGAACCAATGTAGGACAAAGATCAAAGACAAGTTGAGTTTCCTAACTAGACTGATGAGCTAGGACGACTCTCTGTAGGACAAAGTAGATGATGATAAGACTAGGTTCAATGGCAGATTTCGTTGACACTATGATCTTTCTAGAGTATAGATGGTGGACTACTCCTAAAGTTTGTAAAAGTGACCTCTCTAAGAGTCCAATGCAAAGTACTATGAACCCTAAGATGGAGGTAAACGCTAACTAAAGACAACTATGGTAATGACTAAATGAACCTAAAGGATGCAAAATTGAGCAAATCGTTTCAGGTTTCTGTTTCAAAGACTGTTTGTATGAAGACCACCGGAACTGGTATAACCCTGCTAATTGGATAGTGACTGTGAATTTTGGTTATTCTGGTAATCAGACATATGCGTTTCAAATTTAACAGTTGCGGTCCAAACTGACAGATGCGACTCAAGATTACTAGATGCGACTCAAACTGACAGATGCGACTCAGAATACAATGCATGCGGCATTTTCAGAACAAATGCGAGCCAAAATAATAGATGCGACTCAAATTTAACAGATGCATCTCAAAATTAACAGATGCGACTCAAAATTAACAGATGAGACTCTAAAAATTAGATGTGTGTTTCTGGTGAACAATTGTGATTCTCTGTGAATTTAGTGACATGAAATTTAAACTGACTTCATTTTCCGTGATCAAATTCTGACAATCAAAGACAATCGTAAGACAAAGTGTTTTCAGTTTCAATTTTGGACTCAAAGAACATTTAAAGTGATAACAGACAAGCACATCCTAATAGGCCAAAGGCCTAGGGTTTGTATACTTGGTATAGCTCACCGAAATACCCCAGATTGGTGATGAACACCTTTCCTTCTCGAGAGCGGATAGCTTAGGAATTTGGTGGCATTAGCTCCCCTCCATGGCTCATTAATGTCTTTCGAGCACACCAATTCTGAATTCTTTGGGCAGTGACTTCCCAAGAACCGCTATCTCTACTCAAGGGGATCAGTAGTGAGTAATCTTCAGGCATGATACTGTACCCTGCACTAATACGAAGCAACGGCCACAAATAGGTTGGTCTCTACAACAAAGGGTATTTAATTCGGGAATTCCGTTCGTGGGGTGTGATCCATACGACACAAGTCCCCTTTCGGATCCATCTCGTCGGAACCACACTCGTGATTCTTGGGGTTTCCCCAAGAACCCACTTTTGTATACCGGCTAGAAGTCCCTCAGGTTCAGGGTGCTACCGGTCTGAGTCATTCTGGGGTGAGTACATTTTCCCACCAGAACAGGCCAGAGTTCTAGAGTTGGTAACCATTTCTCTTACACCCAGGATCGCACGGATGCGCAAGGGGAGAGGATACTTCAGTGTACCAAATCGTAAGGGTGACCAAACTTGTGCTTTTGCACCAAACATAGTAGACACTTGTTAATTTTAATCCAAATGAAAGATTTGCTACACTACCAAACAATCTGTTTTAAATTTAACTAGGGTCTTTGACAAACGTCCTGCAGAAAGACTAATTAGTAATTTTCAATATTGTCTTCGTCAATCGTCCTGCAAAAAGCTTGTCAACTCCGAAAAGGCCACACGCTGAAAATAAGATATCAGTAACACGAAAATCAATTAAAAATTTTAGATTGCGGGAAATGAAAATAAAATTTTACCAGTCAGTTGCGTCGTTTTGTTACCAGTCAGATGCGTCATTTATTTTTCAGTTGCGGCTCAGGATATCACTTGCCGTTCAGAAATTATCAGATGCGTCGTTTCTCTATCAGATGCAGTTCACAAAATCAATTACGGTTCAGAAACTTCAAATGCGGTTCTGGAAAATCAATTGCGGTGCAGAAACTTCACATGCATCATTCCGTACGAAAAATCTGCAAAAATGAAACTTAAAAGATCTACGGATTTGCGAAGATGGTGTCTTCACATCGGGTTCACCAAATGTAACGCTGGAAATGAAACAGGCTTTGCACAATAGACAACAAGGAAGATTGATTAGAAGCACACATGCATACAATACTAAAATCTAAAATGCAAATTCATTCGTTAAGCAACAAAGAACATGGGAAAGTAAAAACGTACTTAAAAACTAGAACAATCTCACCAATCTTCAAACGTATTTCCATGATTCATCTCGATTGCCCTTCTCCATTTTGCTTGTGTAGTATAATTGCCCTCAGATTTGTAGTAATTCATGCAAGTATAGCCTAAGATAGTGATTAGCAAAATATCAAAGATTCAAGACAAAAGTGCTCTAAAAAGTTACAAAATTCAGAGAGAGATTGGAATGAAGAATGACAAATCAATTTATACAAAATTGATTATTCGAATGATAGGTCAAGATTGAAAGATCAACGGACGATTGAGATTGACTGATTAGTCATGCATTCTATTAACTGATAGAAGTGACATGAGTGATTCGAATTAGAAATAGAATTAAAGATTAAATAAATGGTTTAATCTTTAGTTCGGCATTCGAAAACATAAGAAATATCTTTGCATGACAAATATGAAGATTGATTAAAGCAACTCTCTGTTCGAATGCACGCACAACACTTAATCAATTAAATAAGAATATTTAATTAATCCGCATGTACACGCAATTGAGTTAGAAGTGGATGATTGAATGGTTAGACGAAGAGATTACTCGAAGACGCCACTCAAACATTAAATCAATAGTTAACTGAACGATTAAAATAGATGTCAAGTTGAGTAAAAGTGAATACTTAGATAATTCACATAATTATCTAAAATATAGAGGAATGTGTTAAAATAGACTTAATGAATTAAATAATTCATTTAATTCAAGAGACTCAATATTCGAAGGATAATTAAATAAATAAGATTTATTTAATTAAGTGATGAAAGGGATTTTAAATGAATAATTAAATAAATAATGAATTTATTTAATTATAGTTGAAATATGATAAAGAATAAATTAAATAATGATTTATTTAATTTAATCGGAAGAATAAGGTTAATTAGTAAGATAATTAAATAAGAAGCGTTTATTTAATTAATTAGATAGAATAAAGAAAAGTGTGAATTAATTAAATATTTAAGATTATTTAATTAATAGAAGAATTAATAGAAGATGAATTAATTAAATAATTAATATTATTTAATCAAGACCATGAAGAATAAGAATTATGAAGAATATAGAAGCCGCAGGCTAAAAACTAGATTTCGGTGTCTACAGGTTCATCAAAAAAACATAGAAAATTGCAAGAAAACATTTTTTTTTTTGTATTTTCTGAGAACAGTCCATACAATCCTTTAACCAACCACCTAACCTCCATAAAAATGAGAATTTTAGGGTTATAAACCTATTAACCAACTGATCTAACCGATTTGGATTGATTACATTCCTTAATTTATTCTAAAACTCTCTAAACCCCTTTTCCCGCCTAAACTAAAATTCAAAAATTTGAAATTGCAAACTTACATTTTATTTAAATCTATCACCTAAAAACTATTGGATATTCAATATCCAACTTTATTTTACCTACTTAAAGCCTAATATCACTAATCAAACCCCTAGAACATAATTTTCCCTTTACATTGCATTTTTAACCTAGATTCCTTATCAAGAACCTTGAAACTTTGAACATTCTCATTACATTTATTCAACCCAAATTCCATTATAGGCTCCAATAGATCATAATTGATGCTTTGACTTGTTTGGAAGCTCCTCCTAACCCCTGCACTCTCCTGGTTCTTGAACAACTCCTTGAAGGCCCTGGGTGCTCCTGCACCATTTGTGAATATCTATAGTTGTATGAAGAAGAATAGGAAGACCCAATGCTACCCATACTAGATGGCTCTATCTATTTAAACATGTAATAATTTTAGAGGCCATAGTTCTACAATGGAAGAAGATAAAGACTAGATACCTATGAGAGATCACAAGGTCATGAGGAAGCTATTGCATTCCATGAAAAGAGACTGTGAGTCCAAACTAAAATGAGTGTCTAGGAGTCATGATAGTCAGATGAATAGTGGCATTAAATGAACATGTTTTTTCAAAGACCATTGTACAAAACTAAACAATAAATCACAAGCCTAAATGATAGCAATGTTTTTTCCTAAAGTGAAATGGATAGTGACAATGAGAAGCCAAAGTACATATAAGAATGGGCATGATAGGCTTGTCATGGAAATGTTGTCCATTATTGTTGGATGATATTCCCTTAAGATGTGGTTCATGACCAAACAAATAAAGGGATTATATAGCTAAATGAATCCACTGGAATTTTTCCAAGCATATACTTAAGATAGTGAACTTAAATCCAATATTTCCTATTATCATAACAAAATATAGAATTTACTAGTTGATATATAGTTTAGTGTGCCATAAAATTTGTGTGACATACCCTAATGTTGCACATAGATCTTTGTGTTCTTCCAACTTTGGCCAAGGTATTCATCATTTTTCTGCCATCTAGTGCTCTTTCATCTATTCCATTTGATATGGTTATAGATTCCATGTCAAGAACTTAGAAGAGAAAAATAATTCAGTGAGAAAATGTGTCGGTGCTAAATATATAGTAGTCACAATAAAAAAGAATGAAGTGATGCATGAAAAAGGGAGATATAAGGGAAATCATATCAATTTTAAAGAGGTATACATGTGATAGTTCCATAGTCATGAGTTTTGTTTCATCACAATAAATGGATAGTTGTAAGAAGCTTAAAAATACTTGAACAGTCTTCAAAGGGAATTGAGAATGAGTGGCAAAGGTTTGTACGTGAAATTATTTACATGAGATAATGACATTATAGAGGTCATAAAAAGAAAAAATGGTATTAAAAGGAGATTTTTGTAAGTTATAATAAGGCATGACCATGGTAGGAGGTGTGGGATGTGAAATAGAATAAGCTAGGAAATAAGGTATAAAATAAATTATGGAAGAAGGTCTAAAATGAGTTAATGAATTAGGGGTGGAGAAACAAATAAAGAAAAATATAGTAATAATGGAGGTAGGAATAATAATCAAAGGTTGTGATAGTAGAGGAGAAACTAGGAACATGGAGTAGTCATTGCACTAGTAGGGATGATATGGAAGGTAGGTGAAATTTTAGTGAGATGGGATGGAGGAATGGATGTATAAAATGGAATGGTATTTATATAAAGTTACCCAATTCATACATGATAGATCAATAGATGATAAATGTATGAGACTTATTGATGATAAATAGTAGCATGAGATCATGTGTGATGAAACATGATTACACGATGTTTGTGAACAGGGGTAAAATAGGTTCACCATAACACAACATCTGATGAACCCAATTTCCACACTAATTTCATTCAAGGAAATGAGTTCCACACCAAGAATTGACTATCAACCCTTAAGTGAGTCAACTCAAGGTATGAATCAACAAATTTCTCATCTATTCAAGGATAGGGGTATTAGCTAAATTGCACCTTGGGGAGAAATATTAAAACCATAAAATAAACTCCAAATTACAAGCTATAAAGTGCATTTAGAAGCTAAATCATAATACTAATGGAACCTACAAAATTTAGGGAGAGTTTGGAAGGATAAATCTTGTGTACCTCTTTGAAAAAGTGTTTTTTCGTGGCTCACTGAGGACTCATTCGCCTAGTGGCGAATGGGTCCTTCCTAGGGTTGTAGAAAATAAATTTATGGGTTTTTTTACTTTATGTATGCACTCCCATATTCTATTTGGGCACTATTAGAAAGCCAAAAATAAATCCTATAGCTCAGTTTTTGTGATTTTGCAAGAAAGGTGACAACTTTGACAACTTTGTAACTTTCTCTATTTTTGCTCTCCAATTTGATCTTCAAGATAAAACCTATAATCACACATAAAAGAGGGGAAAAGTGTTTTTTGTTACTGAATAGGGGTTTTCCTTGGCCAAACCTTATTTTGGTAATTAAACCTTATGATGAAACAATGAAACATGAACAATGATACCTTATTTGAAACCTTCAATAATAAATCTATAATCTAGCATGAAGTGGCCTTAATGAATGTAAATCTTGATCATAAAACTTGATGTGAAACAATGCCATTGATATGCTTGATTGATCTTGAACACTAAATCAGCACATTAGCTCAAACAACATGCATGATGCAATGCATCTTTGGCATGACAATGGAATCTTGATTACTACAATAATATTATATAAATCTTCCCTTGAATTCCTTGAAAATGCTCTTGAATTCTATTGATCTCATAAACTTGCTATTAGTACTTGAACATTTGGAAACTTAGATCAAACTATGTGAAATAACCTTGTATTTATACATATCTTAACATTAATTTTTAAAATTCAAATATCACAAGCTGACATTGAATTATGGATTTCAAATCAGTAAAATACTGGTAAAAACATATTTCAAAGAGGGGTCCTAGGTCTAAGTGAGGACCCATTTACCATGTGGTGAATGCATCTTACGCCACTTACCTAGGACACACTTCCGGTAATGTGAAATGTTATGTGAAAATAGGGTCCTAAGACCTAGTGAGGACCCATTCACCATGTGGTGAATGGGTTTGAGGTCACCTACCTAGGATACACACCTAAATAAAGTTTTGTGTAATGGTATTTATGGATGTTAGGTTTTATCTCTCAAAAATTGCATTTAATTAGGCTTGTATTTGAATTAAAAAGGGTCAATTAAGGAAAATTAGCCTCAATTAATTAATAAAACCCTAGATTAGTGTGAAAGTGTACATATACACTTTACAACACCCTAAATAAGGCATAGTTAAGTCCATTTAGTTAAAAATGGCCCTAAACTTAATGTGAATGTGTAAAATAGATTACAACACTAAATCAAGGCAACATTAGGCTCATTGATTGTTAATTATTCCCAAATTAAGTGAAAAGGGGATACTTTTTCCATTAATATAGTTTGAAGTCATGAAAAGTTAACAATTTTAGGTCCGTGTGTAATAATATAAAGGTATGTAACACTAAAGTTAACTAGAGTGCAAATGTATATCACTATGAGTTTCCCACTAATGATATTGATTATCCAAGGGAACTCATGCAATAAAAAACCCATAAGTCCAAGCAACCATATGAAAAAGGTATCCCATGCAAACATAGTAGTGGTGAAATTCTAAAACGACTAACAACGAATGATCAAACAAGTGTTTTTATGATGTAATGATACTACTACTGGATCAAGGAATAATTACATGTGCAATATTAAGAAATAAGAAAGGGAAATGAATAATTTGAGAAAAATAAATGATAAAAAAGTGGCATAAAGAAAGAATAATGAAAGTAGGTTGAAGAAGAGACCATTATTTATTTACTCCTTGATGGAACCTTCAAATTTTTTGGTTCCATTTCTAAAAATCTAGTAATTTTAAATAGGTCTCAAATATTTGGACTTTGGTTTTGTAGTATTGTTATTTTGTTGTCAAATTCACTCAAGAAACCATTAAGTCTAAACCCTTACAACGTTCTAATTCATCATTGACTTCCTATTTCCCATTTCTAGTCATATTAAGACATATTTTGTCATTAATGATCATGGAGTAACCAGTCCCTCATGCCTAGGTCTGAGTTTCTTATTTTTATAAGGTTGAATTAAAGGCCTTTTTGGCCTTTACATCCTTTGCATTTTATGACTTAAGAACTTTCGAGGCCCTTTCCTTGCATCATCCTAGATGGTCCCCTTCATTAAAACAACTTGTGGGCATGTGCTTAAAATTTTTCACTTATGTCCTATCAGCCATCTCTCTTTGTCGCTCATCGTAGATAGCTTTTGAAGTGTATGTTTAAATCAATGATAAGCGATGAGCATTATTTCTTTGGTTTTGCTCATCATAGTCAACTTTGAGAGCTCTTGATATGAATCAGTGATGGGCTATGCTCTTGCTTCTCCTTGTATAATTGAAATTTCACCTATCGCTAATAGCTTTTGAGCCTTGAATATTGAAATAGTGATGAGCGATATAAGAAGTATCTCATTTGCTTCGCATATCACAAATGGGTTTTGAATGTTAATTTTTGTATTAGTGATATTCGATGCAAGTGTTCTATGTAATCATCGAGATCTCTCATCACTAATTTCTTGCAAACTTTATTGATTTGAGGAGAATTAGCTATAAGTGATAGCCCTAGTGCTTTTGTATTTTCTCCTATCACTCATCACGAGTTCGTTCCAAACCATAAGTGTTAATAACGATGAGTGATGGAGTCATCTGTTCAAATTTCTTTCACTGATTTGAATTGATCTTATGAGTGATGTCTTCTATACAATTAATTTTCATGAAGGTGCATGTGTCTTAATCATGCATCATTGCCTTATCTCCCGTTGCTAATGTGATCCAGAGTTTGAAGCATGAATCAACCATGCGCAATGGAAAAATGAACGTGATCAAGGATGTGCCATAAATTCAAGGGTTGAAATTCCATTGTGTGGATGCTTGCATCGCTGATAGAACTAGTGAAGGATGAAAAGTGTCAGTGGTAAGCCATGGCTATTAAATGGAAAGGAAATGTGGTAGAATTTGAGGACATCGTATAAAGCATGGAAGAAAGTAGGGAGGAAAATGGAGAACTGTGGATATGGTTTCATAGTAGAATGATCCAATGAGCTGAACTTCATCACATCAATACTTTCATTGTTGATTGAACCCTGGAAGGATGGGGTAAGTCCATGATGAGTGATGAAATGTATGAAGGATTGTTCTCTTCAAAGGCCATCTTTGTGTACTTCACCAATATTAATAAAGGAGAACCAATTGAGTTGGTGATGCATGTTAATTGTTAGATCATAGGTGATTAATGAATTTTAGGGGGAAATTTCATAGCAATTGAGGTGGCATTGCCATTTTCTAGGAATAAGTTACCAAAAGCCAAAAAATGATGCTCATGATTGCCATTGATGAACTTTTAAATCCTCAAACATCGACGGCCTAGATTCAAAGCTGAGCTGCTAAGTTATCAACTCGATACATGAGGAGTTCTTAAATCATTAATTGATGCATGCTCCAAATTGTCTATTTAATGCATATTGCCTACTGATTTTTTTTCACCATTTTCAATCTATAGAGAATGTGAGGTGTGGGTTATTGAATTTGTGTGCGATTGTTAATTTTCCATAAAATGAGGAGTTGATGTTCTTTTCTTGAGTAGGTTAGTCTACATATGGGTTCTCTATAATTCACCCTCTAGATTTCCCAGGAATTCCATTTTTTTGGGATTGGGGTATGTCCAGGATCATGATGGGACAAAAAGTGGCAATATTATGGGTATTTGTAGGGTATGTGGTTGATGAATTTTTGTTTACCCAAAATTGATGAAACAAAAAGGGTTTTTATAGGATATTCTCATCTTTCCACCAATATAAATTATGCTTTAATTTGAATTTAATAAATAATTATTATTCATTTTCTATTAGAATTATGACTAAAGTCCTAATCGATAGGTTGATTGAAAAACATCTATAGCTTTCAAATGGTATCACATTTTTTGAATCCAAAACACATGTCACATTCTATGCTTCAGATAATATAGGATTAAAAAAAGAAAAAAAAAATTCATGAATTTTTGACCAAGTTAAGGTGGTTAGACATACGAGTTTTTATATTTTTTAAAAGTTGTAATAAAAAATTCATAATTAATTATTTACTTCGGAAAAAATTACAAAAAAATATGCATCACATCTGAACATGAGTCCTCTACTTATATATAAAATCTTATAAAAAAATATTATAATTTTATTATGGTTAGAGTGGTCAGACAGAAACCTACTTCTTATTTTTTCCTTGAAATTTAAGTACCACTGCATTGAAATTTCAAATTTTCACCAAATCGATTTAAAAAAAAAAAACCTAGTAGTTTCAAAACAAAATTCAATTTTCTACATATTCTGTTGTTACATATTTTTGGAATAATATAGATAAGTTATTCAAATTTTTACGTCAAGTTACCTAACATTGATTTTTCTAAATTTTTTGCCACTTAAAGGCCTATTTTTTCCATGATGATCCTACACATGCCCATTGGTTCTAATTATCGTGGCTTGTGGGTGTTCTTTCCTAGAAAATTTGATTCAAAAGCTTTTAATTTGGTCAATTTCTACTAAATTTAGACTTGCTAGCTTTCACTCTGTGTTCTGTGAAATGGGAAAGTCTGGTGTTTCAATTCAGCCTACTAGGAGGTCTAGTTGGCTTAATGTGATTGAGTGTTATGAGGATATGTCTATAGCTGATCAACAAGTCTTAGTGACTTCTAAGGTTTCAAAGGGTAAAAGGAGGGTATGTGGTTAAAAGAAGAAAAAAATTATCTAGAGTACATGCAACTTAAGAAACAAGACCATTTCAGAAGAATTGGTCAAGTTTAAGGGAAAGGATCTAGCTAAGCCTATGAAGGAGGATAGGAAAAGAGACAAGAGTCATAAGGCCTTCCTGGGAAAACATAATTCTCCCATTGTGCTCTTTGAGAGCCCTTCTGATGATGGAGGTGACACTAACTTGGGATATAGTATTTTCTCTCTCTAGTGTCATATGAAGACTCTGATGAGGATGTGGTGATGGTTCCTCTAGTTTCATCATGAACGAGGAGTGATCAAGTGTACTCTTATGCTGATGACTCGGAGTAGCATCTTCTCCTTGTTTTTTATTTTTATGACACCATGGCCTCTCCATTAGAAGTTTTCTTTTCAATGTGTTCATGGTTTTTCTTTTACTCTTCCATGCCAATGTGGAAGTCCTCTAGCTATTATGATAAAGATATTTTTCTTGACATGGACATTGCAGCGACAACTAACGATACCTTGTGGATGAATTGTCTTTTTCCCTCCCTTGCTTTCAAATGATTGCATGTAACTACCTGAGGAGTTCCTCAAAATAAATTGAATTAGGTTTTGAAACAAAGTATGAAATGCAATCATAATTAAGTTAGATACTTGTTTCTCCCCTCTCTATAAATGGAATTTCATGGTTGATTATGGGAGTTCAAAAATTTTGAGTCTTAGAAGGGTCTAGGTAAAAGCTAAGCTCAGATAGAAGTAGAATGTAAATAGATAAGTTGATGAATATGTTAGAAGAAATTTTAGGGTATGAGTCATAATTTATTTTGATCTTAAAATGGTTTTACAAAGTAATATCAATAATGAAATAAAATACTAGTTCTAAAATATGTGCTCTCCTATGTATTTTCCTTGCAAATTATGAATGAAATTGTTAATAATAATTACATTTGTCTTATGTCATTTGTACTGAATGAATCTAGATTTATTTGTGCTTCAATTCAATGCGTTGATTTAATGCTAAAATAAGGTCACGTGTTTGTGGGAAAAGGATATAGGATTTTGTAAGTAATCAGTGTTTTAAAATGTAGTTAGTTGGATGCCATAAAGTAGCATGCCAATAGTCCCCTGATTACTGAGTTAAATTGTAGTTTTATTATAGATTAATTTAATTGTATTACTCCATTTTTTCCTTAGAAAAGGTATTGGTCCTTTCATTATCTTATCTTGTAACTAATTGAGCTAGTGGTGAACCTAGCGAGAGACTTGAAATGAGAATGAATTCATAAACAAAAAATTTCAGTTATACCCTACAAACTTGAAGTAGTACCATATTCCTTGCAATAGGTAGTAACTTGTTAAAATATTTTCCAAGCCTTTGATGACTCTCACTTGTTTGCACTTTTTGAGGAACTTATCTATGTGTGGAAATTCTCTTGATCAAATAAGTATCTTATGAGCATAAGTTGGATTACCATCTCAGGTTTCACAGAGCCTGAAGATAAGAAGTGAGGTATTTTAGAGCCTCACTTATGTGTTGGTCATTCCTTACCCTTGTCTAATAATTGAGTTTTGGCAGATTCATAGATGAGGGATAAGATTAAGTTCAGTTCATTAAAAATAACCAACCGAAATGGCGACTCTACTAGGAACTAACTTGAAGATATTCTGATTGAAGATCATCTTTCCTTAAAAGAGAAATTGGTTTTTAGGGGATTATATTCTCAAGCCAGGTTTGGTTTCAATAAGTCAATTCTTAGTAGTATGGAATGAGTTTACTCTATTTCATTGAAAACTTGTGGGTGTTGTAAATATTTAGCATATTTCATGAATATTTGAAAAATTCCTCACTAGATGTGGGTGGCAACTCTAAAGATCTCTATACCAATATGAATTATTGCAAGATGGAATGAAAAGTTGTTAGAAATAGGTATAGAGAGTTTATATGTGGCTCTGTTGATTAGTGAAGATTAAAGTAAAACCTACTCATGAAGGAAAGTATAAAGGAGGTAGTGACTCTATGAATAAGAACCTGATGAGATCATGATGAAAGTTCTAGATCTGTAAAGTTTTATAGTCAAGGGAAAAATTAAGATTAATTACAATATATCTAGGTATTTTTCCCCTATTTTGGTTTTCAAAGAAGAAATAAATATGTGAAGACCATGTTGAAATGATCTGATGAAAATTAGGTTTCCCTATTATGTGAGTTAACCACAAGTAGAGGGATGATAGTTGTTTTATATAATTCTAAGGTGTAATATGTAATATCTAGGTTGGGTTGAAGAAGTATGCTTATTCCTAAAACTATGCCTCTTAGAAAGTTTAAAGCATGGATGTGTTCGAGCTCTAAAATGTGATTAAAATTAAAGAATGAGGTAGTGGAAAAATCAATTATGAAGTTGATTTTGAAATATTGGATAATGGTATAGGAGAGATGTATTACTCTCTTGCATTTTCCTGTTGAACATCAAATAAAAACATGCAAGGCATTCATCTCTTATCATGCCATCAAAAGAGGTTCTCTATTGAGAGATATAAATCATTAAGTTTTAATGTTATTCAAGGTTTCCCTAACAAGATTCCAAGTGATGTTAGGAAACATTTTCCTAAATTTACAGGGCACAATTCAGAGTTATCCTCTAAATACTTGAATGCATTCATATATTTGATGGGTGATTTTGAGATAGATCATGAGGATGTTGGAATGGAAATTTTTGCTCGATCTTTAAAGGAAAATGCTAGAGACTGGTTTGCATATTTACCAATCTGTTTTGTAGCTTTGTGGAATGGTTTCATGGTTGAATTTATGGAGAAATTTGGTGAAAGGGTTAATCCTAGCTTGGTAAGGAAAAGAGTTATGGAAATCCAAAAGGATGAAGATGAATTGGTTCATACTTTTAACTTAAGATTCACACAAGTAGTTAGAGGTATCTCTAAACACCTAAGACCTAGTGATACATTAGAGATTGTATATCTAGGTGCATTTGATAGTGAGATGAGTTATTTGATAAGGGATGTGGAACCCAAAACATTGCATTAGGCTCGTCACAATGCAATGGAAATTAAGAATATTATGAAATATTCAATGGTGAGTGGTTATATGGCTGCAAGTGTTTGTTATCATGATGCACATCATATGAATAGAAATGATAAGGATAAAAATAGGTGATCTTATTAAGGATGTTACTAATGAGTTGAATAGTCCATCTTCACATCATGCTAATTATGAATGGATGCAAGATGAATTACAACAAAGTCTGAGTGGTAATGATCAAGTATTGCTTAAATTCTCTAGTATGAAGAGACATGAAGGGGAATTGTCCTATGAGTTGCTAGAAAGATTCTTGGATTCCTTGTTGGAAATGACTAAAAGGTATTGACCTAAAGATTCAATTTGTATTGACATATTTTGTGACATTTATGAGCCTAGACTGTATGCCTTGCCTAAGGAATTGAAACCTCAGGATTTTGATCAGATAATTGATTGGATTAGGATTGTTGAGGAGGCTAAGAATGATTATATACAAAGAATGAGGTTTCAAGCTCACAGTGGTAATTATCCTGATGAAGTTCAAATGTTCACTCAAGCAATAAATAAGGATGTCTCAGAAGGAGAACATTTATCTAGTAGTGTGGATGATGAAATTGTCATATTTACAAAAACTATTGATATTCCCTTGAAGGTTGGTGACCAGGATAATGAAAATAAAGATTTTGATTTCTTTTAGGAGGAATATGAATCTCTTTGTGAGATTGGCCTAGAGATATCCTTTTTTCCTGAAGGATTTAGTTGTACTATTCTTCATGAGTTGTTTCTCTCACCAGTAAATGAACAAAATTCAAATGAAGGACTCTTGGAATGAAATTCAATAGCATCATAATTGGAGTGTTACAACAATATGATCAATGATGAATTTCAAGATATGAATGTTTGTATACAACATCTTGTGTACAAGCTAAATACTAGAAGTGATGAAATTAAAAATGATAGCCAACAGTGTCATGTCCTTAATGGCTTATATGAAATAGGAATGGATTGTACAAAGTTTATGGAAGAGATGGATATTATTATTTTTAACAAAGAGCGTATTGAAGAAAAGAATGAAAGAACTTGTTTGGTTGTTAAATGTTCAGGGTGTAATGAGTCCAAAAAATATGAATCAATAAAATTTTCAATTGATGACATAATTGAATACCATAATGTTGATCACATCAAGCTTGAAATGCTTGACTCATTCTATGAAGCTTTTAGCTTCAATTTGAGCAAAAAATAGAATAAAGGACTAGAGTATGCAAATGAACTTGAAAATGAAATGATATTTGGTGCTCTTTGTGGGAATGTGCCTAGTATGAATGAAAGAAAGAATGCTATGGAGTCTGATAAGTCAAATTACTAAGGTAATGGAGCATTTGGAAACATAGTTGGTTTATATTGCTTCAATGAATATGAGCACCAATTTGAATAAAACCTATGTGTGAACATTTCTTGTTCATCACACAAAGTGATTGTGTACCCCTGAACGAGAACCTTGGAAGAAGTGTATATGAGGATTTCCATCTTAATGAGCCTAATGAATTTGATATCAGTTTGAATGATGATAATGATCAAATGGATTATGAATGTTTCACTTTCCTATACTAGTTAGATGGGAATTTGGTGGAACATAATGGTAAGTGGGTTAGATAGAATGCTACACTAGTCATATTCTCTAGTTAAAACCTAAATACAATTCACAAGAGGGACATGGATGAAAGAGATGATTGCAAGTTCAGGTGCATGTATAAAGTGGTTAAATGTAGTAGCTAAAACATGATCAGCAGGTGAACCCTTCATGATAGTGTCTTTAGCCTTAGCATGGTGTAAACAATGGAAAATAGGGTTTTTGATAGAGGTAGGCACTGGTTTTAAGGTTGGTTTGGCCCTATAACTTGTGAAAATTTTGTACATATGTTGTTTCATTATGGTTTGGTTTTCTTACTTTGTCCTTGGTTTTGGTTCTCTGTTCTTGGTTTGCTTCACCTAAGATTCTAGACTCACTCTATTCTGGAAAAATAGACGTCCCCAACTGGAGTGACTAATGGAACCTTCAAATTTTTTGGTTCCATTTCTGAAAATCCTATAATTTAAAATAAGGCTCAAATTTATGGACTTTGTTTTAGCATTATTGTTATTTTGTTATCAAATTCACCCGAGAAAACCTTAAGTCTAAACCCTTGCAACGTTCTAATTCATCATTGAATTTTTGTTGCCCATTGTCGGTCATATTAAAACATCTTATGTCATTGATGATCATGGAGTGACTAGTCCCTCATGCCTAGGTTTGAGTTTCTTATTTTTATAAGGTTTAATTAAAGGCCTTTTCGGCCTTTACATCCTTTGCATTTTATGACTTAAGAACTTTCGAGGACCTTTTCTTGCATCATCCTAGATGATCCCCTTCATTAGAACAACTTGTGGGAACATGCTTAAAAGTTTTCACCTAAGTCCCACTGGCCATATCTCTTTGTCACTCATCACAGATAGCTTCTGAAGTGTATGTTTAAATCAATGATAAGCAATGATTGGTATTTATTTAGTTTTGCTTATCGCAGATAGCTTTGAGAGCTCTTGATATGAATCAGTGATGGGAAATGCTCTTGCTTCTCCTTGTATCATTGAAATTTCACCTATCACTAATAGATTTTGAGCCTTGAATATTGAAATAGCTATGAGTGATAAGAAGTATCTCCTATGCTTCGCATATCACAGATGGGTTTTAAATGTTAAGTTATGTTCTAGTGATACTTGATGCAAGCCTTCTATGTAATTGCTAGGATCTCTCATTGCTAGTTGCTTGCAAAGTTTATGAGGAGAATTAGTGATAAGAAATATCCCTTGTGCTTTTGTATTTTATCCTATCACTCATCGTGGGTTTGTTCCAAAACATATGTGTTAAAATAGTGATGAGTGATGGGGTCATCTGTTCAGCTTTCTTTCACTGATTTGAATTGATCATATGAACAATGTCTTCTATACAATTGATTTTCATGTAGGTGCATGTTTCCTAATCTTTCCTCATCAAATTATTTGTCGTTGCTAATGTGATTAAGAGTTCAAAGCATGAATTAGCGATGCACAATGGAAAAATGAACGTGAGCAAGGATGGGCCATAAATTCAAGGATTGAGATTTCATTGCATGGATGCTTGCATCAATGATAGAAATAGTGAAGGATAAAATGTGTCAACAATAAGTGATAGCTATTGAATGAAAAGGAAACGTGGTAGGATATGAGGACATTGTGTAAAGCAAGGAAGAAAGTAGTGAGGCGAATGGAGAACCATTGATATGGTTTCATAGAAGAATGATCCAACATGCTAAAGTTCATCTCGTCAAATACTCTCATCATTGATTGAACCCTAGAAGGATGGGGTAAGTTTGTGATGAGTGATGGAATGTATGGAGGTTTGTTCTCTTCAATGGTTGGCTTTGTGTACTTCGCAGATATTAATGAAGATTAAGGAAAAAAGTGGCAGCATTTGAGGTGGCATCATTGTTTTCTAGGAACAAGTTGCCAAAATATAAAAAACAATGCTCATGATCACCATTGATGAAGTTTTAAATCCTCAAAGATTGATGGCCCAAATTCAAAGTTGAGCTACTAAGTTATCAAGTTTCTCGCATGAGGAGTTGTTAAATCATTAATTGTTGCATGCTCCAAATCATATATTTAATGCATATTGTCTGTTGATTTATTTTCACCATTTTCAATCTACAGAAAATGTGAGGTGTGGATTATTGAAGACGTGTGTGAGTGTTAATTTTCCATAAACTAAGGAGTTTATGTTCTTGTCCTAAGTAAGTTAGTCTTCATATGGGATCTCTGTAATTCACACTCTAGTTTGCTTAGGAATTCCATTTTTTTGGGACTGGTTGTGATTGTCAAGGCTTGTGGGTGTGCTTTCCTAGAAAATTTGATTCAAAAGCTTTTAATTTGGTAAGTTTCTACTAAATTTAGACTTTCTAGATTTCACCCTATGTTCTACAAAATGGGAAATTCTAGTGTGTCAAGTCATCCAACTAGGAGGTCTAGTCGGCTTAATGTGTTTGAGTGTTATGAAGATATGTTTGTAGCTGAGCAAGAAGTCCCCCACAAATTTTGAGGTTTCAAAGGGTAAAAGGAGGCCCCATGGTCAAAAGAAGAATTTTTTTCCAGAGTACCTACAACTTAGGAAATAGGACCATTTCAAAATAATTGGTCAAGTTTAAGGGCAAGGAGCCGACTAAGCCTACGAAGAAGGCTACGAAAAGAGATAAGAGTCATAAGGCCTACTTGGGAAAACATAATTCTCCCATTCTACTGTCTAATATCCTTTTAGATGATGGAGGTGACACTGGCTTGGGATATGGCCAATATCTTCTCTCTCTAGTGCCATATGAAGATTCTAATGAGGATGTGGTGATGGTTCCTCTGGTTTCATCACAAGCGAGGAGTGGTCAAGTGTATTATGATGTTGATGACTCAGAGTAGCGTATTCTCCTTGTTTGTGTTTTTGATGACACCATGGCCTCTGTATTAGAAGTATTATTTTCATTGTTTCTATGGTTTTATCTTTAACTCTTCCATGTTTATGTGGAAGTCCTTCGATTTGTATGATAAATAATCTTTTGGTCAATGTGGATGTTGTGGCAACAACTAATGGTACCCTATGGATGAATTTTGTCTTTTTCCCTCCCCTGCTCTCAAATGATTGCATGTAACTGCCTGAGGAGTTTCTCAAAATTGGTTGAAATTAGGTTTTGAAATGAAGTATGAAATGTAATCATAATTCAACTAGATGCTTGTTTCTTCCCTATCTATAAACGAGATTTCATGGTTAATTACAAGAGTTTCAAAATTTTATGTCTTAGAAGGGTCTAGGTAAAAGCGTTGCTTAGAGAGTAGTAGAATGTAAATAGATAAGCTGATGAATATATCAGAAGTAAGTTTAGGGTATGAGTCATAATGTATTTTGATCTTAAAATGATTTAACAAAGTAATATCAGTAATGAAATAAAATACTAGTTCTAAAATATGTGCTCTCTTATGTATTTTCATTGCAAATTATGAATGAAATTGTTAATAATAATTTCATTTGTCTTCTATCATTTGCACTAAATGAATCCAGATTTATTTGTGCTTGAATTCAATGAGTTGATTTAATGCTAAAATAAGGTCATGGGTTTTTGGGAAAAGGATATAGGATTTAGTATGCAAGCAATGTGCAGTACGTTGGATGCCATAAAGTAGAATGTGACTAGTCCCCTAATTACTGAGTTAAATTGTAGTTGTATTACTGATTAATTGCAATGTATGAATCCATTGTTCCCTTAGACAAGGCACTGGTCCATTTGTTAGCTTATCTTGTAACTAATTGAGCTAGTGGTGAACCTAGGCAAAGAGTTGAAATGAGAATGAATTCATAAACTAAAATTTCAGTTATACCCTACAAACTTGAAGAAGCACTATATTGCTTGCAATAGGTAGTAACTTATTAAAAGTTTTGCAAAGCATTTGATGACTCTCTCCTATTTTCACTTTTTGAGGAATACATTTGTGTGTGGAAATGCTCTTGATCAAGTAAGTTTCTTATGAGCATAAGTGGGATTACCCTCCCAAGTTTCACATAGCCTGAAGAGAAGAAGTGAGGTATTTTAGAGCCTCACTTATATGTTGGTCATTCCTTACCCTTGTTAATAATTGAGTTCCAGTGGATTCATAGATGAGGGATACGATTAAGTTTGGTTCATAGAATATAACCAACATTGCTTTTACTTGATCTATTAGATGATGTGAATCGATACTTAGTCACTTGCAGTAGGAAATCAACTAACACACATATGCAAATTAAAGAATATCTTCAAGGTGCACAACCTTGGTAATTTTACAAGGTGGCATGCACAAATAGAATGTACCTTAAAATTTGAGATTCAAATTGAGAAACTACACAATAATGTCTAGTTCATTTTTATTCTTTCGTCAAACTCCTTAAAAATTAAATCTTTTCACCAAGTTCCTTCATTCTCAAGGTTCAATTCTATATAAATATGATAGAATTAGTAAAAAAAAATGAAAAAAACTAATCTATAATATGAAATTAAAACAAAAAAGTCATAATTAACATTCTTCCAACACTACAAAAATAAAAATATTAGTTCATATAATATAATTTCATCTAAAAACTAAGGTATTTCCTCCTTCTACATTGTCAAACAAGAATTTAAGGTGGTGGAGAGGTGGTGAAATAAGTAAAATATTCTTGATTCAAATTGAGAAACTACGTAATAATGTCTAGTTCATTTTTCTTTTTTCTTCAAACTCCTAAAAAATTAGAGCTTTTCACCAAGTTCCTTCATTCTCAAGGTTCAATTCTATATAAATATAATAGAATTAGTAAAAAAGAATATGAAACAAACTAATATATAATATGAAATTAAAACAAAAATGTCATAATTAACATTCCAACACTACAAAAGTGAAAATATTAGTTCATATAAAGGTGTGTGTAGGATAAGGATGGGCCAAAAAGTGACGATATGATGGGTATGTGTAGGGTATGTGGCTGATGACTTCTTTTTTACCCAAAATTGATGAAACGAAAAATGTTTTTAAAGGAGATTCTCAGCTTTCCACCAATTTAAATTATGTCTTTTTTAATTTAATACATAATTATTATTCATTTTCTATTTGAATTCTGACTAAAGTCCTAATTGATAGGCTGATTGAAAAACATCTTTAGCTATCAAATGGTATCACATTTTTTGAATCTAAAACATGTGTCACATTCTATGCTTCACATACTATAGGATTAAAAAATTGAATTTCATGAATTTTGACCAAGTTAAGGTGGTCAAACATACGAGTTTTATATTTTAAAAAATTTAATAAAAAATGATAATTTAATTATTTACTTGAAAAAATACAAAAAATGCATCACAATGGGACATGAGTCCTCTACTTATATCTAAAATCCTATAAAAAAATATTATCATTTTATTGTGGTTACGGTGGTCAGGCAAACACCTACTTATTTTTTTCCCTAAAATTTAAGTACTACTACATTGAAATTTTAAATTTTCACCCAATAAATTATTATTTAAAAAAAAAAAAAACCTAGTAGTTTAGAAATTGCATTCAATTTGCTACAAATTCTATCGTTACATATTTTTAAAATAATTTATAGACAACTTATTCAAATTTTAATGTCAAGTTGCCTAGCTCTGACTTTTCTGAATTTTCATCGCCACTTAAGGAACTATTTTTTCTATGATGATCTTGCACATACCCATAATATAATTTCATCTAAAAACTAAGGTATTTCCTCCTTCTACATTGTCAAACAAGAATTTAAGGTGGTGAAATATGTAAAATATTCTTGATTCAATTTGAGAATCTACACAATAATGCCTAGTTCATTTTTCTTGTTTCTTCAAACTCCTAAAAGGTTAGATCTTTTCACCAAGTTCATTCTTAAGGTTAAATTCTATATAAGCATAGTATAATTAGTAAAAAAATATGAGAAAAAGTAATCTATAATATAAAATTGAAACAAAAAAGTCATAATTAACATTCCAACACTACAAAAATGAAAATATTAGTTCATATAATATAATTTCATCTAAAAACTAAGGTATTTCCTCCTACATTGTCAAACAAGAATTTAAGGTGGTGGAAAGGTTGTGAAATATGTAAAATATTCTTGTGATTTTTTCAACACCATGAAAAAGCATTTATTTTTCAGATAATGCACATAAATTGGAGAATAACAGATCATGTGGGCCTAAATCATGGGTCATATGAATTTCTACAATTTTTTCACTTTCCAAAATACACTTGTATTAAAGAGTGAGAACACTTCAACTTCCACAAAGCATGATCATGCTTTAACTTTCCCAAAGTGTGAGCATGCTTTAACTATCCCAAAGCACGAGCACTCTTTAACTTGCACAAATTGTGAGCGCTTTTCAACTTCTTCAAAATGTGAGTGTGTTATGCCTTTCATGAACTATTATAAGTATAAACATACCACCCTCAATCCTAAATGCTACACCATCAACTCTATACCCTATACCCAATATCCTCAATGCTAAACTTTATTCCCTATACATTAAATCCTATACCCTCAACTCTGAACACTATTCCTCAACCCTACACCCTTAACCTTATACCCTCCATTATAAACCCTATATCCTCAACTCTAAACCCTATACCTTACACCCTTGACTTTAAACCCAATACCCTCAACCCTATACCCAATATCATCAACCCTAAGCCCTAAACCCTATACACTCAAACCTATTCCCTCAACCCTCAAACCTATACTAGAAACTCTAAACCCTACACCATTAACCCTCAATCCTATATCTTATACCCTATATCCTAAACCATAAATCCTAAACCTTATGCCTAATACCATCAACCCTAAAGCATAAAACCTATACACTCAACCTTATACCCTAAACCATATACCCTATACCCTATACCCTATTCCATCAACCATAAACATATACCCTTAACCCTAAACCCTATGTCATCAACCCTATACCTTAAAACATAAACACTACACCCTCAACCCTATATCCTATACCCTAAACCCTATACCCTATACCTTATACACAATATTTTCAACTCTCAAGCCTAAACCCTATACTCTTAATGTTAAAACCTAAACCCCATACCCCCAAACCTAAATAGATACCTTATAGCCTCAACCATAAACCCAATACTCTTGAACCTATATCCAATATCCTCAACCCCAAGCCCTATATCCTATACACTTAACCCTATATCCTCAACCCTTAACACCATTCCTATACTCTATACCCTCATTCATATATGTTAGATACTAAACCCTACACCCTCAACCCTCAACATTTAAACCTAAAACCTATACCCTCAACCCTAAATAGGTACCTTATACCTTCAATAGTAAACTCAATACCATCAACCCTATACCCAATACTCTTAACCCTAACCCCTGTACCATATACACTTAACTATATACCCTCAACCCTAAACACTATCCCACAACCCTCTACCATCAATTGTCAATCATCTACCTTAAACTCTAAACCATAAACTTTGTACACCTTGAACCTATACCCTAAACCCAATACCTAATACCCTCAACCTTCAATATATAACTTATATCATCAAACCTTAGATCCTACACTCAATATCATCAACCCTAAAGCTTAAACTAGATATTGTCAAACCTAAATCCTAAATCCCATACCCACAATCCTATACCCAAAATCCTATACCCTCAACCTTATACCCTAAACCCTGTAGCCTCAATCATAAATATATATCTTATGCCCTCAACCATAAATCCAATACTCTTGACCCTATACCAAATATCCTAAACCCTAAGCCCTATATCTTATAAAGTGAACCTTGTACCCTCAACCCTAAACAATATCCCTCAACCCTATAACCTAAATCCTTAGCCCTATACCTTAAACCCTAAACCATCAACCCTCAACCCTATACCTTATACCCTAAACTATGAACCCTATAGCCTATATCTTACATCTTCAACCCTATATCCTATACTTAATACCCTTAACACTAAACCCTATACCTTATACCCAATATTGTTTCTTTAATCCCTATGGACTTCTCCCATCTAGATATAACCATAAATCTTGTTATAATCTCAAAGAAAAAACACATGCATGCAATTTTATCTCTCCATTTAAATTCTACCACTTTAGAAGATAAATTTTCTATAAATTGGTTGCTTCCCATTAGGTTTTATATTGATTTTTTTTGGAATGAGATATATAGTTTACATATTTAAACACAATTGTAACAAGATTTGAGTGTGATGGAACCCCTCAAGATTTTTATTTGGTTTCATTTTAAATCTTGCGAAATTGGGTTTAATCCCTTGACCTAGGGCTTAGGGTTATGTTCCTCATCATTGTTTTAGGGTTTATGTTGTTAAAACCCTTCCAAATTAACCATTGAGTCTAAAAATTCTTGATTGACATTCTATTTTGTTGTCAACCTTTTGATGCAGGTTCTAAGTTATTTAAGTTATGACTCATGCTATCAAGATAGTTCTTTTACCAGACCCTAAGTCCTAATGATACCAGTCAGTGCACGTGGTCGTTCTAAATTATTGTCTTATTTTTTGGGGTTCAAATATTTTATGAAAAATTTCCTAAGCTTATGGGGTATGTGCAAGATCATCATAGAAAAAATAGGCCCTTAAGTAGCAAAAACTTTAGAAAAAATCAAAGTTAGAAAACTTGACGTAAAAATTTGAATAAGTTATCTATACTATTTCAAAATATGTAAGAATAAAATTTGTAAAATTGAATGTAGTTTCTAAACTACTAGGTTTTTTTTTAAATCTATTTTGGTGAAAATTTAAAATTTGAACAATAGTACTTAAATTTTAAAAATAAGAAGTAGGTGTCTATCTAATCACCCTAACCACAATAAAATATAATATTTTTCTATAAGATTTTAGATCTAAGTAGAGGACTCATGTCCCGATGTGATGCATATTTTTTTGTAATTTTTTTCCAAGTAAATAAATAATTATGAATTTTTTATGAAAAAATTTAAAAAATATAAAAACTCGTATGTCTGACCACCTTAACTTGCTCAAAACTTCATGAAATTCATTTTTTTTGAATCCTATAGTATGTGAAGCATAAAATGTGACACATGTTTTGGATTTAAAAAATGTGATATTTGAAATCTATAGATGTTTTTCAATCAACCTATCAATTAGGACTTTAGTAGTAATTCAAATAGAAAATGAATAATAATTATTTATTAAATTCAAAGTAAAACATAATTTATATTGGTGGAAAGATGAGAATATCCTTTAAAAACCCTTTTCATTTCATCAATTTTGGGTTAAAAAAAATTCATCAGCCACATACCCTACACATACCCATCATATCGCCACTTGTTGGCCTATCATGATCTTGCACATACCCTATGATAAGATTTTAATATTTACCTTAAGGTCTTAATTCTTGTCTTCATGTTCCCGACCGTCATCTACCTAGTAATGGCCCTCTTTCAAAAACTAACATTTGCAACATGTGTAGATTTTGGTTATGTAATGATCATTCAATCATCCCAAGAAAATTTCGTTCCCTGAATGCCTAATCCATTTCATTCTTCATTTAAATATTTGAGTGGGCTAGCAGGTGGTTGTCGCGTGTCATGTCTAATGGTGGGACCATTTCTTCCAAAGGGTTGGTAGGAAAAGTATTGAGAAGGATCAACAACTAATATTAAAACATGTGTCTTCATTTGGGTTGTTTCCCCCATGCCCGTTTGTTCTATGTGTTGAGTTGAAGTAATCATATGGGCTAGTGGGCACTAGAAATGTGTTAGCTTTATGTGGTGGGTATGATATTCTTTTATGATCAATAAGTGGTATCCAAGGGAGATATATGATGGTTATTGGCTGATTTGGTCAAATCTACACCACTCCCCGCCACTCCATCATATTTTATTTGATACTTATAAAATATCGTGGACTAGTGGGTGAGATGACACTTGGAGGGACCTAGTAGGATTTGGAGACGGTGAATGCTTTATAAGAAAAGAGATCGACGGTTGATGTCAGGTGATGTGGGTCAATCCTGACTGCTTCCTACCATCCCATGATGGACCCACTTGTACCTCTTGTTTCTCAATGGGCAAGCAGGTGACTGCCATGTGGAATATTTTAAGGACTTCGATGGACTTTAGTGGAGATAAAGTACTACTAAAATTTGGCCAAAACTATTGGAAAAACAAGGATAGACAATTGAAAGGGGGGGTGAATCAGTTGTCACAGAATATTTAAACTTTTTAAGATTTACTTAACTTAATCTCAAATCTGATGAATGAATAGTAAACCATGAACAATAAACCAATCAGAAGCATAAAGAACACCAAGATTTTTTATGTGGAAACCCTCCTAGGGGAAAAACCATGGTGGTTGTTAGTCCATAATATTATACGCTGTTAAGAATACACATGCATTCAAGCACACTGCCTAGAGCTCATTGCCCAAAATTACACAACAATACAGATTATATTTGAAGGGTATAAACTGAGAAAATAGCTTTTGCACAAGCCTAATTATATTTCTAGTTAAGCACAAAAAACCTTCTTCACACTTCGCTCAAGCCTCTTCTCACTCTGATCTACAATTGAATGATTAGAACACTATTCACATATCTAAAATTTCTCGGGCATACATTTGCTCTTATGCACACACTAACTTCACTCAAAAAATCACTCTTATATATTCACAACATGGAATTACATCAACAACCTTGTTAGCCAAAAATATAAAACATATTTACAATGTCGGCCCAAATTTATAAATAAATTTTCAATGTGGATCAAACACCTTTAGCCAATATTATGATGAGACCCAAAACAACATCTTTGAGTATGCCAACCATGTAAATTTAAATCTTCAAGGATCCACAACATGCTACAACCATCATGTTAGCCAAGAACATGAAAACTCAAACATACTGAAAAAAATATTTGACCATGAGCACACTAATCAATGTGGATGTACAACAAGAATAGAGAATAATATGGAAGCATCCTCAAACAACAAGAACTAACAAAGAATCATCTACAACAACAAAAATTACCAGAAACACATAAACTTCAATCAGAAACATTGATAGAACCCACAAAAATACTATCAAAACACAATTGTTCATAGCATGATCAAATATTCACATGGACCTCTGAGATACTCAAAATTATCCTTCAGCAATGGCTTGGTGAAAATGTATATAATTTGTTCTTTGGTATGCACATACTTCAGTCTGACTTCTTTCTCACTCCCTTTTTCTCTTAAGAAGTGAAACTTGATTGATATATGCTTGGTCTTAGAGTGTAGCACCAGATTCTTTGATATATTAATTGCACTTGAGTTGTCATAGTTTATGGAAATAGGTTCATCATATACTACTCTGATATCTTTTAGCATCTATTTCATCCAAATCACTTGAGTACAGTTATTTGTAGTACCAATATACTCTTCCTTAGTAGTAGATAGAGAAATGAATTTTTTCTTTTTACTCAACCAAGACACCAACTTCTTCCCTAGGAAGAATGAACCACCACTAGAACTCTTATTGTCATCTACATCTCCTACCCAATCCGCATCAGTGTAGGAATTTAAAGTAAGATCATCATCCATAGGATACCAAAGCCCAAAATCAATTGTTCCTTTCAAATATCTAAAAGTTCTCTTTACAGGAGTCACATGAAATTATTTTGGATCAGCTTGAAACCAACAAACCATACATACAACATTCATAATGTTTGGTCTGGTTTGAGTTAAGTAGAGAAATCCACAAATGATTGACTTGTATCTTGTTTGATTTTCCTTAGGAGAATCATCATTCTTTGTTAACTTACATCTGGTTACCATGGGAGTACTAACAGGTTTTGAGTCATCCATGCTAAACTTCTTCAACAATTCTTTCACAGATTTGGACTAAGATATGAAGATCCCCTTTTTTCACTAAGTAACTTGCAATCCTAGAAAGAACTTCATCTCTCCAATCATAATCATCTCAAATTCACTCTTCATTTCATCAGCAATCTTCATACATAGATTTTCATTTCCTCCAAAAATAATGTCATCAACAAATACCTCAATAATTAACTCTTTGTCATGATCAAATTTGAAATACAAGTTGTTATCAGCAGTACTTTTATTGAATCCAAGTTTTAGTAAGTATTTTTCTAGTCTAGCATACTAGGCTCTAGGGGCTTGCTTGAGTCCATATAGAGCTTTCTTCAATCGACAAACCATGTTTTCCATATCAGTTAGTTGAAATCCATCTGGTTGTTCAAAATATACTTCTTCTTCTAGCTCACCATTTAGAAAAGCTGACATCACATCCATTTGATTGACTTTATAGTTCTTATATGCAGCATAAGCAAGAAATAACCTTACAACTTCAATTCTAGCAATAGGGGCAAAGGTTTCTTCAAAATCAGTACCTTCCATTTGAGAATACCCTTTACATACCAGTCTTGCTTTATTCTTGACCACTTCACCTTGTTCATTCAACTTATTCCGAAAGACCCATTTAGTACTAATCAAATTTTTGTCTTTAGGTCTGGGAACAAGTATCCATGTATCATTCTTTTCAATCAGCATCAGTTCTTCCTTCATAGCTTCTATATAGTGTTCATCATTGCAAGCTTCATTTACATCTTTAGGCTCAATTTTGGAAATCAATCAATACTCTTCTACAATCTTCCTTCTAGTTTGCACACCTTTATTCTTGTCTCCTATAATTTTATTTTTCAAAATGATTTAGCTTCACATACCTCAGAGTTTTAGGATTCTCTCAAATTTCTAGTTCTTTTGTTCTTCCTTTTGTTCTTGCACTTGTTTCTACTTCTCGACTCCCTTGATTTACCAGAACAAATGGAAGTTGTTTTACTAGAACATATAGCACAACTTGAAGTTGATTTTGTTTCTAAGCATTTTTCCCTTTGTTTGTGTTGTCTTCCTGGTCATCTAAATCATATCCATAGTATCTGGATGATTTAGCAGAGTCCTCATGAACTCTGAAATTTGGACTCTCAACCATTTTTCTCAATCTTTTGTTATAGCACTATTAGGCCTTGCTTTTAGTAGAGTAACTTAGAAAGATTCCTTCATCGCTTCTTTCATCAAACTTGCTTATATCCTCATCTCTCTTGATATAACACTTGCTTCCAAAGATCTTGAAATATTTAATAGTAGGCTTATAACCAAACCATAGTTCAAAAGGAGTCTTACTAGAATTACCATTTACATTTACCTAGTTTAAAGTGTACACAATACTGCTTACATCTTCACTCCAATAGATGTGAGGCACATTTCCTTCAATCATCACTATTCTAGCAGCATCCAAAAAAAAAATTCTTCCTCTCTGCAACTCCATTCTATTGAGGGTTCAGGGAGTAGATAACTCTCTTCTGATTCCATGCTATTCATAGAAAGAATTAAACTCCCTAGAGGTGAACTCACCACCTTTTTCTAACCTTAAGCATTTTATTTTCATAACTTTCTCATTTTCTACCATAGCTTTGAAAATTTTGAACTTATCTAATGCTTCACATTTTTCTCTTAAGAAAGAAACCCATATCATTCTAGAGTAATCATCAATAAGCAACATAAAGTATCTTTCTCCATGAATACTTTTGACTCTGGAGGGACCACATAGATTAGTATGTACCAGCTCTAGTAATCCACTTGAATGATGTTCTTTGTTCTAAAAAGAGAATCTAGTCTATTTTCCCATCTAACACTCCTTGCAAATTGTGTTAGTAGGCTTCACTAGCTTAGGTAGATCTCTTACTACTTGAGTGGAACTTACTTTGACAATGTTATCAAAATTCACATGACACGACCTTCTATACCATAACCATCTTTCATCTACTTGAGCAATTAAACAGCTTTCACTAGCAACATTTAGGTGAAAAACATTACCTTTTGTTTGTTTACCGGAAGCAATTATATTTCCAGAACTTCCAAATATCCTACATCTTCCATCTTTGAAATGAAGATCATAACCCTTTTCCACCATCTATCCAACACTTAATAGGTTCTGCTTCAATCCTTCAACATAATGAACATCATCATTGTTATGCTTACCACCAAGACAAAAAGATCCTCTACCACGAATCACACAAGAATTGTTATCTCCAAATCTTACAACCCCACCGTCATACTTCTCTAGACTTACAAATTTGTTTTTGTCACTAGTCATATGATGTGAGCATCCACTGTGAATGACCCACTCATCCTTTTCTTCAATTTGGGCTGTAAGAGCTTTGTCAACTTTGGAAAATTTAGTAGCCACTAGACTATTTTCCTTGATAGCAATGAAAACCCAATCATCTTCATTTCCATTATCTTTATCAAACTCATCATCAGTCATTTCTTCTTCAACATAGTAACATTTCTTTTGGAATCTAGATTTGTAAGGCTTGGATCTAGGAAATCTTTCATGACACCTTGATGCAAAATGACCTATTTTATTGGAAGAAAAACATTTGATAGACAACTTTCCATTATACTTACCTTGTCCTCTACCTTCTTTCTTTACTATCAGTGCTTCCAACTCTTCTACCTCTCTTTCTTCATCTTCAAGCTATTTCATTTCTTCCTCATACTTGAATGTATTTCTAGAAATTTCTCCCAAATCATATCTTTGCTTGTTCCTTCTAGATATAGTAGCCTTAAATATAGTTTTAGTCTTTGGAACAGATTCACCAAATTTTCTCAACTAAAAGGCAACAAGTTTACCAATTAATGTATCCCTTGTCACATTTGTCAATGATCTGATTTCTTCAATAGCATGAGCCTTTTATTTGTAGGAGGGAGGCAATGATCTGAGCACCTTAGCCACAATTTCTTCCTCATTCAGGGTACCACAAACACATCTAATACCCATCACTATTTCATTTAATCTTTGCATAAAAGAAGAAATATTTTCATCTTCATCCATCTTCAAATTTTCATACTTTCCATTCAAACTATATAGCTTAGCCATCTTCGCATGTACATCTCCTTCATACAAAGTTTCCAACTTCAACCACATCTCATGAGTTGTCTTCAAACATATCACATTTGTCATTTATAAATTTGTTAGAGCACTCAACAAAGCTTCCATAGCCCTAACATTATACTCAGCCTCTTTAATCTCATCAACAGTGGAAGGACCATTCTGAGGAACAACATATCAATTCTTTGTAATCTTCTAGTAGGGTTCACCAATACACCTCAAATGAAACTCCATCCTACATTTCCACAATGAGTAGTTTGTTCCATTGAATCTAGTATTGTCCTTCTTGTATGATGCCATCTCAGACCACCTCAGGGTTTTAAACTTATTTAGAGGAACATGCTCTAATACCAATTACTGGAGAAACAAGGACAGACAACTGAGAGGGGGGGTGAATCAGTTGTCACAAAATATTTAAACTTTTCAAGCTTTACTTAACTTAATCTCGGATCTAATGAATGAATAGTAAGCCATGAACAATCAACACATCAGAAGCATAGAGAATGCCAGGTTTTTTTATGTGGAAACCCTATTAGAGGAAAAACCATGGTGGATGTTAGTCCACAATATTACACCCTATTAAAAGCATAAGAAAAATAATGGGATAGGAACACTGCCTAGAGCTCATTGCTCAAATACAAGAGGTCTCAGTGCCCAACAGTGCATAGAAATATAGATTAGATTTGAAGGGTATTAACTAAGAAAATAGCTTCTACACAAGCCTAATTATAGTTCTAGTTAAGCACAAAAAACCTTCTTCACACTTTGCTTTGAAATCGAGTGATTAGAACACTAAATTCGTACATCTACACTTTCTTTGGCATACATTCACTCTTATGAACACACTAACTTCACTCAAAAAATTGCTCTTATATATCCACAACATGGAATTACATCAACAACCTTGTTGGCCAAAAATATAAACCATATTTACAATGTCGGGCCAAATTTACAAATAAATTTTCAATGTGGATGAAACACCTTCAGCTAATATTATGATGAGACCCAAAACAATATCCTCAAGTGTGCCAAAAATTTAAATTTAAATCTTCAAGGATCCACAACATGCTACAACCATCATGTTGACCAAGAACATGAAAACCCAATCATACTAAGAAAAATATTCAACCACGAGCACACCGATCAATCCAAATGTACAAAAAGAATAAAGAATGATCTAGAAGCATCCAAAAACAATAACTAATAGAGAATCATCTGCAGCAACAAAAATTAGCAGAAAAACACAAACTTCAATAAAAAACATTGACAAAACCCATAGAAATACTGTTAGAACACAACTATTCATAGCACGATCAAATCTTCATGTCAACCTCTAAAACTTCTGATAGATGAACTAGATACTCTCAACAATAAACCCTTTATTCCAAAACAAGTGATCTTCAATGTATAGAACAAAGCACCTTCATGACCTTCACTATTCCACTAGCAACCTGCAACTCTTCCTTTAACAATTTTATGAATATCCTCAACATATATAACCTTCAATACAATGATGCTAATAGTGTTGACATCAATGAAAACCACATATCAGAAACACAACCAAAACATCCAACAAAAATGAAACTAAGATTAAAAAAAAAGGTGCCATAGTAGAACTGGTTTCTTTTGGCACATGTTAAAGATTTGGGAAATGATTTTTGATGGTGGTTGTCAATTCTGTCAGATGTTGGTATACATGGGAAGGTGAAATTGAAGTAGGGAAGAGTATGGGTTAATATTTTAAGATCAAATAAAGATCACTCCCTACTATCTTATTGTGATGAATTGCAAGAAAATTAATTCCCACAGGCGAGCAAATAAATATGACACAAGTTTTATTAAATGCTAAGTATGTGATTAAATATGTAGACAGAGTGGGTGTCTATCCACTTGGGTTTTTCTGATTAGGGAAATGCATCAAGCACATGCAATTAAATTTTTCATAATTAATCATTCTAATTGATTATCTGGAGATTTCTCTCAATGTGTGATCATTGGTTAAGGTTCAAAAATCAAAGTAGCTGATTGTCAGCTCTCTCACACAATCTTTCTTGGAACATTAATTTAGAAACTCTCCAATTTCTCTATTTAATAAATATTTATGTCTTGTTATTCTTACCATTTCATGTCTTTAAGAGTTGATAATCTAAGTAGGAGCATGTGGAGACTTTGTTCTTAGTAATTGTAGAATTTGAGATAGATGTTCTTGAGTTGATAGAATTCATCCATTGTTGGTGGTGTCTTTGTCCTATGTGAAATTGGTGAAGTTACTCTACTAAAAATGGACAAACTAAGCTTAGTGCAAAGGTACGAGAGACTCAATACCCTTGAGTCTCAAAGTGACACTCCCAAGAATGAACATGATATCCTTTATTTTCCTGTAACTTCAAGGAAGAAAACAAAAGTTGGTAAGAAATCTGTGTAAAATGTTGTCAAGCATGCATATCATTTGAGAATCATAATTGTTTTAGAGGAATTGGTTAAAGGTAAAGGGAAGAAATTTGATAGGCTTGAGAAAGAGACAAGAGGAAGAACAAATACCACCAAGCTTATCTAGGCAAGCATCATTCTCTCATTGAAATCTCAGATGATCCCTCTATTAGTGAGATTGAGACTGATTGAGGCTACCACTATTATCTTATGGACATGACTAATTTGGAAGATTTAAATGATGAGGTGGTGCAATTTTCCCCAATTTCAACAAGGACACCAAGTAGGTATACTTACTCTATTGCTTACAAAGCAGGGTAGCACATCATTTTCTTTCTAATTTGGTGCTTGGTTTTTGGTCCTTTGTGCTGACTCAATTCCTTTTGGCTAATCTATTTGTTTGTGCTTTTGGTGTTGATGGTGAATTTTCTTGGTTTGGTGGGGGTGTGCAAGTTTTGATGTTGCGACAATGACACCTTTTGGAAGATTGGTGGGTCTTCTCCAACTAACAGTTTTTGGAGTTTTGCTTTTTTCTTTCCCCTATCCTGTAAATGATTGCTTATAATTGTCTGGGGAATATTTCACATTCTAGTGAAATTAGTTTTGAAATTAAAGTGAAATGTAAGCATAATTCAGCCTGATGCTTGTTGCTCCCTTATCTTATAAAAGTAATTTCAAGGATGATTATAGAGAAGTTAGTTGGAAATTTTTTGAAGGGTTAATACAAAAAAAGAAAAGATTACTGAACTTACTGGTAGTATGTTTTAGGGGCGAATTCTATCAATATTACATGTTTTTTTGATAATGATAGTGATAATATATATAACATAACAGTATAAAGCATCTACAGTTTTCTCTCCTATGTATTGGTGAACCAACAATTTTGTGGTTAGGATTCTATAGACTACTCTTGCACTCTTAGGATCTTCCACCTAAAAGGAGAGAGATAGAATAACAAAAAAAAATGAAGTGTTTCACTCAAATAGAAGATTGTATGATGTGATCAAGACTAAATGCAATGTTATAAATGCAAATAACTAATGAAATTGATTAACTATTAATGCAAAACCTATGAAATATGCAATATTGGAAAACACAATGTGATATACAATGAATGAACAAAAACATGAACAAATGTAAAATACAATTGAAAGAAGGCTAAACAAAGTGCACCTGGGCAATGTATGCTAAATCTGGAATGATCTGAATGTTGGTAGAAATCAGTCAAAATCACCAGTGGGACTCATTTTCCATCTATCAGCAACTGGAATCTGATAGAATCTTACTTTTCACCCTTAACATGGGACTCATTCACCACTAATGGTGAATCAGTCCTCTCCCAAAATTATGTGAAATCAAAGATTAATTTTCTAGCTCTAGATTTGCACTTATCTTTTTGTCAGGTTGACAGAGTCAAATATGTAGAAAACGGACTGTAGGTTGTCTCCAAGCTTGAAATAGGGTTTAGTTGACTTGAAACACTTTGTTTACTTGTTGAACAACTTTCAACACCTAATTGCTTGATAAATCTGCATACAAAAGTTTTCAAACACACATTTAAAAATGGGAAAAAGGGTTAATGGTTAGGTTATAGAGATTTCCCTTAGTCAAATCCCACTTTGGTAATCAAACCCTTAATTAAGGAATGGAATGAAATGAACAAGGAAAGATAAATAAATGGCATGCAAATGTCGTAAACTCACCACAACCTTGTTGAGGAAATTTGAATTTATATCAATGGCTACTCCAAGATGCTTGATTGAATGATGAAAAGTGTTCAAATGGTAATAGATGTTTAGTCAATGCAAGTGAATGAGGAGATGCAAAATGAGGAGAAAAAAGCTTATTTATACATTCTTGTGCCCTAATAACCGAATGATACCTCATCATAGGATGACATAAGGTAATTTTGAATAAAAATCTGAAAGAAAATTTGATTTTTTTTTAATTTTGAGCCAAGAGGGACTCATTCACCACCCATGGTGAATGGGTCCCACCTTCAGCTTGTAAGTGGGTGTCATGAATTAAGTCATATTTAATGTTTTTTGTTAGGTTTACATTCAAAAATACACTTAATTAAGCCTTATGGGTGCATAAAGGGGTCATGTAAAGCATAAGAAAGGTGTAAATAGTAAAAGAAAGCATAGAAAAGTGTGAAATCTTGTTACAAGACTTTACAACACTTTACAATAGGACTTAATAAGTGATGAAAATGTGTTTTTTAGGTGAATTATAATTAGAAGAGTCTAGAAAAGTGTATAAATGTGTTACAACACTTCACAACACCTTCACAAGGAACCATAATTTGAATATTTAGGACCTAATATAAATGCATAAGTTACATTGCAACATTAAATCAAAGCAAAATAGACCAAACATCACAACATTAGATTTGGCCCCCACTTTAGTGAGAGGATGAACTTGCTTCAAACTCACACTAAAGTAGCCATGCATATCAAGAGGGATCCGAATGCACTTATGCTAGCAAGATGGAATTACAATGATCAAGAGGATGATCAAGCCCCCAAGATGAAGATCCTATGGAAAACTAAACATAAGAACAAAGGAACACAAATGTGGAAGAGAAGAAAGGGGATAATTGGATCAAGCTTTGATTGTTTGTCCAGCTAGTTGTGGATAAGATCTAGGTTGTTTGTGAGAAAAAGAGAATGCATACTCACTCGGGGGTGATTTAACTCATGTTTTTCTGCAGAGGGATAAGGCCCAAAAGGTGAGAAACATACACTAGTTGGTATGCACTCACAAACACATAGGTGGCTATGGGGAAAGTCGTGCTATTGAATGGGGTTCCCACTCAACCATATTAAATTTATACCTCCTGATAGCTTTAACAAGGTGCCACAAAGGAAAATGTGGCTTCATGCTTCATGAGACAAGCAAAGCTCTGTATGCTTAGAACTCATGAACAAAGAGCAAGATACCATAGGCATACAAGCTGTGTTATGCAAGGTGGAAAAGATGTAAAAGGTAAAATGAAAAAAATGTAAAATGTAAAAGGTGTTCAAAGGAGTCTTGTTAAGTTAATGCAAGGTTTATCACTTAGGCAACATTATTTCTAATGTCTCCAAGAGAGGAAAAATCAAAGAATGAAAGATTCACAACTTAGGGCATGTACTGCGCACATCAGGCCACTAAGAGGAGTGTAATATGTTGAGATAGATCACACTTATGAAGGAAATCATACACAATGTATGAAGTGACAAGGATAGACTAAGAATGCAAATGAAATGATTCCAATGTATGCCTCCCACTTTAAAAATAATTCTACACACCGATCAATGAGCAACTAATTTAAAGTAGTGAAGGAAAGAAAATACAAAAAGAAAAACAAGACATGAGAGCCAATTTGGAAAACCCCTATGCCAAGTCATGTTTCCAAGTAATGTTGCTTCATGTAAATGAAAAACAAAAGAAAGGGAGTTTCCCACAAAAAGGAACACACCAAAAATACAAAGGATCTATGGATTTGGGTTTAGTATGTTCATTGCTACAATGTTTTTATGAAAGAGATTGGAACTGTCACCATTGCCCAAAGCACATAGAACTGGAAGAATGACACAAAGAAAGAAAAAAGAAAGAAAAATAAAGTCTTTTTTGGGTCATCATGGAAGAGGCATTGCGGTCTCAATGCTTTCCATCATCCCAAAAAGGAAAACACAAGTGAAAAAAAAAAGATAAAGCAAATGGAAAGCTTTTGGGTCAAAATGAAGGAGACATTACGGTCTCAATGCCTTGCATCATCCCCTAAAGGAAAAAAAGAAAAGAAAAAGACAAACTAAAAAGGAAAAGGGACCAATTGGATCAACATGGAAGAGACATAGGGCATCTCAATGCTTTGTGTCATCCCTAAAAGTAAAAACATGAGAAAAAGAAAAAGGAAAAAGGAAAAGGGAGTGATATGGTCAACATGGAAGAGACATAGGGTGTCTCAATGCTTTTCGTCATCCCCAAAAGGAAAACAAAAAATAAAAGTGAAAAGGAAAAGATAAATTACGACATATAGAAGAATAAAGGTGAAAATAGAGGAAGTGTACAAAGAGAGAGAAAATCAAATACACATTACATGGGAACATGATACTCATATGAAAGCACTGTAAAGAAAAAATGAAAAAAGTGAAGGAAAATGCAAGTCAACCATCTAACAAGTCACCTTCCTCCCAATTATGTTTAGTATATTGTGAGGGAAGTTGACTTTCCAAAGGAAGAATTGCAAGTGCCAAACTAGGAGATGTGCCAGGTTCTTCACTTGGTGTAGAAGATCTATCATTTAAGCACATGGTAGATGAAATAAAGAGTTTAGATTGTTATGCACTTATTCATCTATACTTGTGATATCCTCATCATCATCATCATCAATATTGATTATGATGGGAGGACGAAGGGTTATTTCCAAGGAAGGATGTATCAGGATTTGTGGCTATTGAATCAGATCATTTTGTTGTGAGAGTTGGACTGTACTATCTTGTGGCGGGTTAGGAGGAGGAGGGTGATCATCTATTGCTTCTGTCAAAGGTGGAGGCTGATTTTCTTTGTTATTTTTTTGCATTTGATGAGCATGGAGATGATGAAGATGCCTACGCTCCCTAGCATCATGATGTCTTTTAATTTTATTTTAAAGTTGTTGAGCTGTAAGAGAAGGTTGAGCCACCATAGGTTCCTTTTCTTCTTGAGGGGGAAGAATGGAAGTAACTAAAGAAGATGGGTCAATCACTTTCTCTTTGGTTTTATAAACTTGTTTAATGCGAGGAGGCATGATGGGATTGGCATCATTTTCTCTTGGACATTTATATCATGAGGAAGGGGAAGTGTCAATGGTTGGTTGATCATGAGGTTGTATTGGTTGTTCAATTTCTAACTCAGGCTAAAGCATGGTCTCATCTAGGATAGGAGAAGTGGAAGTATATGGGGACATAATATTAAGAGATAATTCAGCTACTCATTTGGTTTTGAGAATTTTGGTAGGCGATGAAAAAGAAGTCTTTCTGAGGGGTGATGGGTTCCATGGGTCTAGGCCAAAAGGATTCTAAGGAAAAATTACCTTTAGAGGGAAAGGGATTAAAGTCACTATGGTGTATGGTAAATATCTCATTGCCATGTGGAAACTTCAAACATTTGTGAGCAACTAAAGGAACCGCTTTCATCAAGTGAAGCCAAGGATGGCCTAGCCACAAATGAAATTGATCTAATTATGGAATAATAGAAAATTTTACATCCAAAGTCTTGGGTCCTATTTGTAATGGGAGTATGATTGATTTGATCATAGGGCAAAAAAAACCAGTATGTGTTTTAATTCATGTGGTTGGTTTACTATAATCATCTTGATAAAATTCATGTAAGACTAAAAATTCTTCTGTGATCACATTCTCACCACAAGAAGGATCTATTAATATCCCATTGATGGGCTTATCATAGATGTGGTCGGCTATGTAAAGAGGACCATCAGGAGGATTTTTAAGTATATCATGAGAAGAAAAAGTAATATCAAGAGATTTATTGGTTGGGCCCTTACGAGGGAGAATGTTTATTGTACCCACAAGTTCATCCATAGGATTAAATTGAGTAACATTTGGAGTAATACCAGGTTGTTCATTATTTGTATCATTTTTCATTACATGGGTGTTTAAAGGTTCACTAGCCTTGAAAAATGAAGCATTGTGTTTAGGCATGGGGTTGGTAAAGATTTGTAAATTCTGGTTAGGAGGTGCAATGGACTTATTGCCTTAATCATTGACACCGACAATGGACAAACAACCCAAACCAATGAGGTCTTGAACTATGTGTTTGAGATGCTTACATTGTTTAGTGTCATGTCCACTTTGGTGATGAAAATGACAATAATCATTTGGTTGAAATTTGGGTGGTAAAGGCTTGGTGGTATCAAGTGGTTTAATGCTAGGAAAAATGATCATTTGTTGCTAAATCAGTTGATTCATTTTGTTATGGAAAGTATCAGGTAAGGGTGTAAATTGTCTCTTTGGGTCCCCATAGGTAAAGGGCATGACTACTTTAAGAGTGGCCACTTGACTGTGAATAGGTTGGGTTGGTTGTAGAGAAGGTGGATGGAACTATAATAAGTCTCAGTTTGGTTTTCTAAAGTTTTGCACATTGTTTTGGTTGATTTTCTTAGACTTCTCAGCTCGGTTAGAAGTGGACTTTGAATCACAACTAGTAACTGATTTTTGGTAGTCACAAAGGGTTGTGCATAAATGTATGAACAAAGGAAATTTCATCATAGTTAACTTAGATCCTAAAGGTAAGTATGAAAGTTTTCGATAAACGTCTTTTGTAGATATGATTCAAGAATCTTGACATCAATTTGAGCATACAATGACTGATAACGTGAAATGAAATCTATTTATTTTTCATCCACATTTTGTTTACATTTTATTTTTAGTAGTCATATGGACTTGGAAATGACTTATAAAGTTATCCAAAAGTTCATTAAAGGATCATATTGGATGATTGGGTAAATTTGAAAACCACTTCAATATAGTGTCCTTTAAGGTTTTAGGAAAAATTTTAGCTAATAGTTTGTCATCAAGGACAAAATTATTACACGGGGTTGTATAATCATTGACATGATTAGTAGGATCTCCTTTACCTCAGTATTTCTCAAACCTAGGCATTTCAATTCCTTGTGGCATCTATGTGAATAAAATCTCTAGGGATAATGGGCTACTACAAACATGATATGTAGGTGGAGTATTTTGACTTTGGTTGATGGTGGAGATTTGTTGTTGCATGTATCAAATGTTTTTAATGAGTTGTGTAATGGTGGGATCAGTGAAAGTGGTGTGAGGTGGAAGGGAAAATGGTGATGGAGTGTACATAATGTTAGGGGAAGTGAAAGGGACACTAAGAGGGGTGAAGGTGGAAAAGGGAATATTTGATGCCAAAAAAGAACTAGGAATGCTAGTTGGAATAGTGAAAGGAGTCACATGACTAACCTATTACATCATTGTTATAACTTGAGGAGTGGTATAGGTGGGTATGGATGCTATGGTTGAAAGAGGAGGAATGTGAGATCCTCCTTGGCTTACAACAATGTGTGTTTGTGAGGATGTGGAAGGAACATGTTTTTTGTATATCTGAGCAATTATCTTCATAACTTGTAAGCCATCATCACTTTCAATCAAATGATGAATGTTTTCTATGGTAGGGATAGTAGTGGTGGAAATGTTTTCAAGGAATAAATCTTGGTTTAAATGTGGAAAATCTTCATGAATATGAATCACTTTATCTTGTGGAATGACACTAGTTTGTGTGTCAACATTCATTAGGTGGGAAGGTGAAGGAATATGAGTGGTAGTATCCATGCCTAGTGCACCATTTTCCATACTAGGAGTCAGAGCTCTTGAGATCCCAAGGTCCGCAACAAAAGTGCTATCGCAGAAAGCCATGAGTCTAGAACTTCGTCTCACTAAAGTATTATAAATGGGGAACCAAACATTCATACAAGTACCACAAAGGAAATGGAAAATGCAAATTCAATGCAATCTAGGAGTACAAAATGTAAATAACAAAAAATTTGCAAATTGAAACAAAGAAATAACAACAGAGAACAAAAATACAGTAAATGCTTAGAAAATGCCTGAAAATGCTTTTTAGAATGTGCAGATGGACTGATTTTCCCAGGGTGGCGAATGAGTCTAGTTATGAGATTTTCTTGTTTCTTTCAAAAAAATTAAAATGATTTCAATGATTTCCAGATGCAGGATGAGGATGCAAATGCAAATTTTTACTTTTTTCAATGATTTGATATGCAAAATGAAATCTAAATGAGTCTTTCACTAATGAAATTTTAGAAACCCTAGGATGCAAAAAAAAAAACCTAATTGGATATTGATGGAAATGAAATGTAGGATGCAATATGCAATTGAAATCAAAAAGATAAAGTGTTATATATGCAGGTTCACGAAAATGAACCAACAATTTTGTGGTTGGGATTCTATAGACTACTCTTGCAGCCTTAGGATCTTCCACCTAAAAGGAGAGAAATAGAATAACCAACAAAATTGAAGTGGTTCACTCAAATAGAAAATTGTATTACGTTATTAATTATACTAAATGTAATGTTATAAATGAAAATAACTAATGAACTTGATTGAATATTGATGCAAAACCTATGAAATATGTAATGTTTGAAAACATAATGTGATATGCAAGAATGAACTAAAACATGAACAAATGCAAAACAAAATTAAAAGAAGACTGAATAAAGTGCACCTGGGAAATGAATATTGAATCTGGAATGATTTGAATGCTAGCAAAAATTAGTAAAAATCACTAGTGGTACTCATTTGCCACTGATGGCGAATATGTCTAGCTACTAGCAAAAGGGTATGTGCAGGATCATCATGGAAAAAACAAGCCCTTAAGTGGAAAAAAAAAAAATAGAGTTAGACAACTTGATGTGAAAATTTGAATAAATTATCTATATCATTTCAAAAATATGTATGAATAGAATCTATAGCAAATCGAATGTAGTTTCTAAACTACAAGGTTTGTTTTAAAAAAATAAATCTATTTGGTGAAAATTTGAAATTTCAATGTAGTAGTAATTAAGTTTCAGGGAAAAAATAGGAAGTAGGTATCTGTCTAACCACCCTAACCACAATAAAATGATAAATTTGTTTATAATATTTTAAATATAAGTAGAGGACTCATGTCCCGATGTGACGACATTTTTTTGTAATTTTTTTCCAAGTAAATAATTAATTATGAATTTTTTATTACAACTTTTAAAAAATATAAAAAACTTGTATGTCTAACCACCTTAACTTGGTCAAAACTTCATGAAATTCATTTTTTCTTTTTTTAATCCTATAGTATGTGAAGCATAGAATGTGACGCATGTTTTGGATTCAAAAAATGTGACACCATTTGAAAGCTATAGATTTTTTTCAATCATTGTATCAATTAGGACTTTAGTCGTAATTAAAATAGAAAAAAATAATAATTACTTATTAAATTCAAAGTAAAGCATAATTTATATTAGTGGAAATTTGAGAATCTCCTTTAGAAACCCTTTTTGTTTCATCAATTTTTGGTAAAAACAAAGTCGTCAGCCACATACCCATCATATCTCCACTTTTTGGCCCATCATGATCCTACACATACCCAAAATCTCTTGAAAATTGGTTTCCAGCTATCGAGATTTGGAATTTGATAGAATATTACTTTTTCACCCTTAAGGTGGCACTCATTCACCTTTGATGGTGAATCAGTCCTCTCCCAAAATTTCATGAAATCAAAGGTAAATTTTGTAGCTCCAAATCTGCACTTATCTTCTTGTTAGGTTGATAGAGTCAAATATGTAGAAAAAAGACTATAGGCTGTCTCCAAGCTTGAAATAGGGTTTAGTTGACTTGAAACACTATGTTGACTTGTTGACCACCTTTCAACACCTAATTTCTTGATAAATCTGCATATAAAAGTCTGCAAACACATATTCAAAAGGGGGAAAATGGTTAAGGGTTAGGTTATAGGGATTTGCCTTGGTCAAATCCCGCTTTGCTAATCAAACCATTAATGAAGAAATGGAATGAAATGAAAAAGGAAAGATGAATAAATATCATGCAAATGTCCTAAACTTACCACAACCCTATGAAGAAATGTGAAGTTATATCAATGGCTGCTCCAAGATGCTCGATCGATGCTTGATTGAATGATGCAAAATTCTCAAATGCTAATTGATGTTTAGTAAATGCATGTGAATGAGGAGATGTAAAATGAGGATAAAAACACTTATTTATACACTCTTGTACCTTAATAACCCAATGATACCTCATCATAGACCAACATGAGGTAATTTTGAATAAAAACCAGAAAGAGAATTTGAATTATTTTGAATTTTGAGCCAAAAGGTACTAATTTTCCACCCATGGTGAATGGGTCTTGTTAGGACTGTAAAATTTTGAAAATTTTATAGTTGTATATGCTCACGATTTTCCAAAAATGTCCATGCCATAAGCTCATGAATTCGCTTAGCACAATATTTTTCCCATGCATTAGTTGGTTTTCATCATTTGGTCCCCTAGAATTCACTTGTTCCTGAGCATTTGAAAGTATAAATCATATTGGTAAGAGATGGTGAGGGTCTCCCTAATCCATAAAGCATTTTATACTAATGTGTGTCTTTTGCAATCTATCGGCAAGACATCGGGAGAGTCTTACCAATGTTATTTCATTTGGTAGTACACATTAGCATGATGCAGTTTGTAGTCTCAGCGACGCAGGGGTCCTATTGGCAAAACAGTGGTCGTCAGAATAAGTCATGGTGATCACATTTGTGTCTCACCGATCAAAGACATAGGGACATATCAGTGAGAAAATCTTCATCGGTATGAGTCATAACGGGCCATTGTAAGTCATACCGATCAAAATACAAAGTGATCTTATCACCAAGACAACAATCCTTGGAGTGAGTCACGTCAAGCACATAAGAGTTTTACCGATTGAAGCACAAAAGAGTATATTGGCCATAGACAGTAGTCATCAGTGTAATTTCTTGCAACATTTTTTTGGTTTTGCTGATATAGTAGGAGGTGGATCCCGTTGTTGGCATTGGAATGAAGTTAGGGAGTATTACCAACCCCTATGTCACGATGACAAGATTTTGACTTGGAGATACATTCGATGAGATAGGTTTTTTCAGAGAGAGTTAGGAAGCTCATGCCGAATGAAGTTCTATTGGTAGGAAAACCACTATTCCTTGGTGATCAAAGTAGATGGAGGGTGAGTCCCGACAAAACACAATGTAAGCCAAGGAACATCTGCCCAACCTTCAATGTCACAGCGATACACTCATGATTGAAGGGACAACTATCAGTGAGACTCAACATATCAATGAAACTGCATGATATCAAAGTGATATAAAATTTGTGGTAGTCCGAGAGACTCGGAATATCAATGGGACTACAAGATAACTTGACTTTGTAGTGATATGTGAGATATTGATTATTGGGAGGACTCGAAGTGTCGGTATGGCTGTAGGATATCAATGCGATATGTAACCTGTTGGTGATCGGAGAGACTCAGAACGTCGAGGAGACTATGTGATGCCTTCGTGGGAGTCTAATGAACACTAGTAAAGGCCCGAGTGAAAGAACTCCTCAAATGTGAATACGAATGGACACAACTGTTCATGTGGCTGATATATAAAACCCATTTTTGACAGTTGATAAGGGAGAGAAAAGGAAAGAACAATAGATCAGAATGTTGAATTTTGAGACTATGATGCATGTAAAAATGATGGATATTTCAATAGAATTCATTTAATTTGGTGGGATTTTTTTGGTTTCAGTTGTCTGTTGTGATAATTAAAGTATTACTGAAGTTGTCTCCAAGGTTTATATTTTCTAATTGGTTAAACTGATAATATCAAGGATATTATTCAGTTTATTAGTGCACATTTGTTGTTACTATATGGTTGGATTAATTGGGTCTCTCAAGGAAAGATTAAATCCTTTAAAACAATCATATTAATTAGGGAATCTCATTTGGATCATTAAGAAGAACTCAGTAGTCATATTCCTGCATGTTTGTACTAGTTATAAACTTAAAACCTATATGCCAAATAATTTGAATTTCTGCTAGAGAGAAGTTACTCATTTTAGATTTTCATTTGACTCTGTATACCCAATAAGGCACTAGTCTCTATTCTTTCACTGTTAAATAACTTCATTCATTTTTACATATGAACATATTTGAATTTTTCCTTGATGTTGCTTATACAATTTATACCAAATTTAAACCCATTTATCTACTCCTATTTTCTAGTGTGGGTAAATTGCTTTAGGAAATAAACATTATTCAAGTCTACTTCATTATTGTAGGTACACTCACCTAGTTCTGGCAACACCTAAAGAGTCGAAGGTCTAAATATTTTGGCCTTGTCTGTTACCCTGAAATGTATCAAGAGATTGGCAACCTCTTGAGGTATTTCGCCTACATTTTTGAGAGCTAAAAAATTGGTGACTCTGCTAGAGACTTATTGTAGGTTATCTGGTTGATGATCATCATACAACATCATTAAATAAAAATTCATAATTTGAGAAGTTTCTGAAAAGGTGATTCCACTGGGGGATAAAATCAAGAATAGCTTCATTTTTCTCACTTTTCAAAAAGTGAGTGGCGACTCTGACAAATACATTGCATCAATTAAATATGAATGGTAGAAGATCCCAATGCAAAGGAGGTCCTACTAGCAACAACAAGTGGACACATAAGGGTGATAAGGATGATAAGGGTAAGAAGAAAGAGGATGACATGTGCATAATGAACAAAGACAAAGTATCAAGACCAAATTGTGAGACATATGACCATTATGATACATGGAGAGATAATTCAAGTGCAGAATTTTGTACCCCTGAAGAACAAAGAAATCCTTTTTATAATCCTCAAAAATAGGTAGATTTTGATGCTAAACTCGAAGCTGAATGAATAAGATATCAACATGAATATGATCAAAGGATGGAGGGTAATCAAAGTAAGCCTATTGATCATGTAATTACTCAAGAAAACTATGAGTTCTCAACTCGTCAAGAAGTAGAAGCACAACTCAAGTTTCATAAACAAGAATTAGAAAGGGAAAAAGTTGAACAAGAAAAGATCCAAATGATAAAAGCAATCCAAGACTTGAAATTGCAGAAAGCCCAAATTGATGCTCAGACAGTTAGTTTTTCAATGTATATACCACCTCATAAGCAGGGAAATGATAATATAGGGCCTTCAAACCCATCAAAGGCTCCTCAGAATCATGTGAGAAATCAATACAAGCAACTAGACCATCCACTATATATTGCATCACAACATACAAATGTGCAACCACCTCATGGTTAGCAATATGTGCCATATCTTCATACACAATACAACAATCTAATGTACCAATATCAGCATGTGCATATTAATCCTCCCCCTTAGCAATATACAACAATGATCAAACAATTTGATTTGGCAGGGTTTCAATTATACCCTTATCCTATGGACAATAGTTGGAGAAGTCTTGTTCCTTAATTTACAAGGAGTAGTGCAATTACTGTTGAAGATCATTTGAGGAGTTTTAATGCTTTTATCTAGTACTTGGATATAGCATATGAAGATTTACATATGAGGTTATTCATGATGTCACTCACTAAAGAAGCTAGGGAATGGTTCAATGGCTTGCCAACAACTTCTGTTGATTCTATCCAAGAATTTTAGGATTAATTTTTTGAACAATATAGAAATCCATGTGCACTAGATGCTAATTTACATGAAATGGTATGGATTCAAAAAAATTAGAATGAGTCAATTTATGATTTTAACTAGAGATTCAGTAAATTGCAGAATAAAATACCACTTGGGTCAAAGTTGCCAGACTTTGTAGGATTGAGTATTTATTTGAATGCATTTGATACAAAAATAGGGTATGAATTAAGAAATAGGTTTCCAAGGGATTTGGTTGAAGCCCAAAAGATGGCACTAACCATTGAAAACAACAGGAAAACTACTTGGATGATCAATAAGAGAGACAATCCTAGGGTTCCTCAGCATGCAAATAATTATCAGTACAAATAGGAGAACATGTACATAAATGAGAGGCCTCAATTACATGACATGCCTTACAATACAAATTGGAAGGATGGAAAACCTGTAATGGATAGACCCAGGAACAAAGAAACACTTGATCCATTAAGGAAGAAGGGGATGTATATGGTTAATAATAATATTTGGTGTGAAGGTTGTGATGGGCCACATTCCCTAGACCATTGTGTTGTAGCCCAGGAAATGTAGGAAGAAGGGATGCTAGTGGGTAGCAATGGAGAAGATCACTTAGTATTTTTGACTTCAAATAATTCTTATCTTGTTGAGGAGGAGTATTTATCTTTAGAAGATGAAGGTTGTGAGTATGATGTTTCAAATCAAAGGTGCAATGTCCACATGGCTAAACAACAATTTTTTTTATTCTAAAGAAGATTATGCAAACAATACTCCATTGAGGTGCCTACTCAATGCAATATAAGGAGACCCACTAATGAAGAAATAAAGAGGCTAACCATTGCCATGGTTGAACAAGTGAAGAGAAAGTATTGGTTAAGAAATAGGATAGTGAATGAAAAGGAAGGTTCTCCCAAAGAAACATTCATGAAAGATAGAGAAGTAACAACAAGAGTTTTGAAGAGAATAGAAAGTAAGCAACCTGACCAGAGTGAACAAAGGCTTTTTTAGAAAGAAGAGAACAAAGAGTTATACAAAGAAAAGCAGAAACCTTTCCAAAAGGAAGAATTCAAAGGGGAAACACTAGAAAAAAAGAAAATGGTTAAGACAAAGGGTTCTTCATTTGACTTTTCTTAGGCTTTATCTTAGGAAAAAATGTCTATTCCACTGCTCGAGATGATGAGAATTAAGGAGTATAGGGATAGCTCAATTCAATTGATATCCAATGGAAATGAGAAAAGAGTAAATTCTAAAAATCAAATGGTCACTAAAGCATTTAATAAACAAGAGAAAGTGATTGTCCCTGAAGTGTACTTAAATGATGTATTGGTAAATTCCCCACAAGTTGAACCTTTTTTCACCACACTGCTTATAAATAACAATTTTTTGAGGAATTGCATGATAGACTCTGGTGCTGCAATCAATATCATGCTAGTTGGAGTTATGAAACAACTTGGTATGTGGGTAGATACTAATGATAGTAGGCTTGTTCCAGTGGTAGGTGTTATGAAAGATGTTGAAGTCAAACTAGCTACTTACCCTCAGGTGGCCTACAATATAGATATAACTGTAATTGATAGCCCTCCTTAGTTTGGGATGCTCTTATCAAGACAGTGGACAACAATAGTTGGGGGAAACGTCCACTTTGATTTATCTTATGCAACAATTCTAGTGAATGGTCAAGAAGTAAAATTGTACAGGGAGCCAAGGATGAACCCAATTGTAGATTGTGTACCTCAAAATTGAGTCAATTGCATTTGTGATATGGATCTTGGGAATTTTAAGATAGAACCAGCTCAGCAAAAATTAGTCAATATTGATCCAATTGATAAGCATGTTGCAGAAAACTGTGATGGCATGTGGAAAATGCACTTTGATAGAGCTTGCAGCCAAGAAGGTAATGAAGTAGAAATAGTGTTTGTTTCCCCTGAAGGAGTTACTTTTAAATATTCATTTTTTCTAGCATTTGAATGTACGAACAATATAGCAGAATATGAAGCTTTACTAATAGGATTGAATATGGTTGTAGAACATAAGATCAAGATGCTAGTTGTTCTAGTGCATTTTGAGCTTGTTATTTCTCAAATTAAATCAAAATATGCAACAAAACACAAGAGGTTGAAGAAGTATAGGAATGTTGCATGCGATACAATTGAATTGTTTGATGCTTTCTCCATTGAATGTGTTATGAGACTTTTTCCCCGTGGAAGAAAAAGAAAAAGAAAAGAGAATAAAAGTAAATATGTAAATAAATATAAGAACTAATGTAATAGTTCTAGAAAGAAAATATAATAAAATAATAATTAGAGTTTTCACGGGATGTAATTATTATTTGTAAAAGGGTGTGTCAGTTGGAACTACCCTTTGTGTTGTATAAAACCCGTGAAAACTAAATTATTGAGGAGATGAAAAAAGAGGAAAATAAAGTGGAGTACATTGCGGGAATAGGTTTTCAAGGTTAGCAGGCTGTGACTAGGACGGAGAAGGGGCACTCCTACAGTGGGTGTCCAACTTGGGGTACAAGTGCGTGCACTCAGGATGGTCCTGGCTAGGGCATGGTTTTTGTGGCAGGAGTGTTGAGCATTGTTCCAGTGGAACCAACACTCATGTAGAGTAGCAAAGACTACTTTCCTCCCAAACTACTCACAGACAGAAGAGGCTGAACCAAGGACCATTCCAGCAATAGTTGGGATTTCTTCTACACATTCAAAGATAAGTATTGATGCCTGATAAATTATTTGAGCAATAAAGTGTTTAAGTCTTTTAAGTTTATTAAAATAATAATTTATTTACGGCATGCTTGAATGTACTGAGCAGAATGGTTATTTAATTTATTATATTCCATTAGTTGTAAATTTTTAAATACTATATTATTTTCTTAGCATAAAAAGTTTTTTAAAGTAAATCATGAAATCATTTTAATTACTGCATTTTAAATTTGAGAATTAGTTGCATTTCATTTGGTATCAGAGCCTTTTCGATCATCAATTAATTTTGTTGCATTTATTTTCTAAATATATATATATATAGAATTTTAAAAAATAATAATAAATAGATAAATTAGATTTTATAATAGTTCAAATTGATTCTTATATTTTTTTAATCAATTATTTATTATGTTCAAAAGTTAAATAAATAGATAAACTAGATTTTATAATAGTTTAAATTGATTCTTGATTTCTTTATCAATCATGTATTATGTTTAAAAGGTTAAAATATCTAGGTTAAAATATTTAAGGTTATTTATGTTTTTTAAATTAAATTACTCATTTACTTTTTACTTTTCAATTTCTTTATTCACAATTTGTTTCATGGGATGATTCTTTTAAATTCAAAGTTAGTTATAAATTTTCATGGGAAATTAATTTAAAAATAAAATAAAATAAAATTTCACTCAAACCTATTTTATTTTACATTTATTTGGAGTAATTACATTTATTTGGAGTAACTTATGGTTTTTGAATTTACATCAAACTTCAAATTGGATATTTAATAATTTTTGTTTTCTTCTTCACCCAGTAAATAGTAAATTCATAACTAAATCTTATCATTGTATTTTTGCTACTAGATTTAATAAATTATTTATTTTGGAATTGAGAAAAATAGAAACCTTCCATACTAATTTTCTTGTCATGTATGGTAGATCTCCAAATAATTAGAAACTATTTATTTGTTTATTTATTTTTCTTAATAATTTAACCTTCTAATTACCATTCATAAATTTTGGGAGAGTTAGTTTGTAATTAAATATTCACTTCCTAGAAAGACAAAACTAATTTTTTTTTTTTTACAACTGAGTTACATCCAACACATATTTCCTCCATCTTCACGATAGGGATTAAATACAAACAATTACTTCATATCAAGAAAATTATAGTAGACTAATAGACTAAAATTGGAATTACATTGTATGGGACTTCCGTGTTAAATTTTTACATATTATATTGGCAGCAAATTTAACCCTCTAAATTGATTCACATTTTGAAACCTTAGTTTCACCCTTTTATCTTTTGAGTTTTCTTTTGCAAGTTTAAAAAAAAGAAAAAAAAAGAAGAAGTGACACCTATATTTTATCACTTAAGTCTAATATAGTTTACACTGTGGGCCCATAATCCATAGGTCCTTAGATTCATGTTTTAAATTTAGAGAAACAATATTATGTTTAGAATAAATTGTTGAGAATAACATATTTATAGGATATAAAATCATAGGTGAGTTTTTCTCTACATCTTGAACCTTGAAAATATTTTGTTGTTTAAATACATTGGTTGGAATGGAATAATGTTTTATGATTAAACATGGAAACATGTTGAAGTTTTATAGGGGGGGAGATAACCCTAATTTAATTTTTATTGAATAGATATTTGTTCCTAAATTAAAATAAAATAAAAATAGAGTAATGAAGAATATTTAAGAAAACTCTTTTAAAAGAGAGATTCATGATTATAAGAGACAACCTTTGTAAAAAGGGATAATTACTAAGCCACTTTATTATGCTAGGGAACACTATGTATGTTAGACATATTTCTTGGCCTCAAATAAACCCTAATATATTGTTTGGGTGATTGCTTATGATTGGTTTCAGATATGCAATAAAATACTATATAGGGCATAAATAAATCAAAGATAGAGATTGCCAAACTAGCATGTGATTTTTTCATATATAGGGGTATAATGTATATATTTTATAGGAGAAATTTATGAATAAATGTGCATAAAAACCCTAACAAGTTAGAATTCATTTATAGAGATCTCAAGCCTAATCATATTTTGGTAGATAATAGTATCCTAGTCATATTGACAAATATTGGATTGCTTTGTGGATAAAATATGAGAAGTGTGACAAAAGGATTTTGTATGATTTATTGGGATCACTAATATAGAGATTTATTGAGATGAACCTCCTTACCTAAAGGAAAACATAACAGAAGAAATTATTGAATGAATTTTATTGCTTTCTTTAAACAACATTGCCTCTATTCATTATTTGGAGGTCCCAATGGCCTTGTTGAGTCTCATATCATAGGACATGAGTCTATGCAAATCATCACTATTCTAGTCAAATTATCATTTTTAACCAATATTTTCCCTTGTTAACAATGAAGGAAATATTAGACCTAATGTTTTTCTATGAAAGTACTCAATGTATGATTGTTAAGATACCTAGAAAGATTACCTTTCTTTATTTTATTGTATGCTTTATTTTATTGTACCTTGTTATTGGACTTGATCAACCCAATAACTTTGTGCATATATTGAAAGATATGAACTCTTTTTAGGGATAATTTTTAGTTTTCATTCAATTATACTTGACATATAGGAAAAGAGTATACTCATGTAGTCTGGAATACATGATTATCATCTTAGAATATATTTGAAGTATATCAATTATATAGTTCATCAATGAGTGACTACATAGTATGGGATGTGTATGTCATTTCACTAGATATATGTTATTTCAACAGATTATTTAATAATTTTATAGATTTAATGTTGAAGTTACATATATAAGATATAAAATATCTATATTAAAGAAAATTGGTAACATGAGAGAAAATTGATAAGGTTGAAATATATGTGAGTAAACACATAGACTAACATTAGTTTATTTGATTGTAAATTCCTAATATTTATGTATATACAACTCTTGTCATTGGAAAAAAAAAATGCTTTCTTGTAATTCCTTAACTTAAAATACAATTAAAAAGGGAGATATCTATGAATTAAGAGAAGAAAAAGTTATAAATGAAGTAAAAATTAAATGGAGTCATTGTGATAATGATAGTGCTACTTGGGAAAATGTTGATTATATTAAAGACCAATATCCTCATTTGTTTAACTAAAGGCTTATTATTTTTATATGTATGTGTGATGCAGAAAATCATCAAGCTACTGAGGGTAGCAGCTAAACAATAGGGGGAGAATTGTTATGGGACTTTTTCCCCATGGAAGAAAAAGAAAAAGAAAAGAGAATAAAAGTAAATAAGTAAATAAATATAAGAACTAATGTAATAGTTCTAGAAAGAAAATATAATAAAATAATAATTAGAGTTTTCACGGGATGTAATTATTATTTGTAAAAGGGTGTGTCGGTTGGAACTACCCTTTGTGTTGTATAAAACCCGTGAAAACTAAATTATTGAGGAGATGAAAAAAAGAGGAAAATAAAGTGGAGTACATTGCGGGAATAGGTTTTCAAGGTTAGCAGGTTGTGACTAGGATGGAGAAGGGGCACTCCTACAATGGGTGCCCAACCTGGGGTACAAGTGCATGCACTCAGGATGGTCCTGGCCAGGGCATGGTTTTTGTGGCACGAGTGTTGAGCATTGTTCCGGTGGAACCAACACTCGTGTAGAGCAGAAAAGTCTTCTTTCCTCCCAAACTACTCACAGACGGAAGAGGCTGAACCAAGGACCATTCCAGCAATAGTTGGGATTTCTTCTACACATTCAAAGATAAGTATTGATGCCTGATAAATTATTTGAGCAATAAAGTGTTTAAGTCTTTTAAGTTTATTAAATTAATAATTTATTTACGGCATGCTTGAATGTACTGAGCAGAATGGTTAATTAATTTATTATATTCCATTAGTTGTAAATTTTTAAATACTATATTATTTTCTTAGCATAAAAAGTTTTTTAAAGTAAATCATGAAATCATTTTAATTACTGCATTTTAAATTTGAGAATTAGTTGCATTTCAGAATGGATTGAGAGGTCAAAGAACATAATGGTAGACTTTTAGCCAATGTAGCACTAATAAGAGATGACATCATGTTGGTTAGAGTATCTCAAATCAAGTTCAAAGCAAGACCTACTGTGCCTGACAATATATATAGTTGATAGGTTTTTAATGATGATGTTGACCTCTTGAAGTGTCTTCACTGTATAGATCAGTATGAAGCTCAAGAAGTTGATTTCAATGCTTTTGTTGAAGAAGTAGATGGAAAGCAGACAGTATTATGGAAAGAGGTCTTACAACTTAAAAAAATAAGCTTCCTAAAGGGCTAGTAGCATTAGAAAGGGTATATGATTGAAATAACTAGACCCTCATTAAACAGATAGCAGTAAAGTCAAAGGATATTAAAGAAGTCAATTTAGAAACTGGCACCAAAAAAGGTATACATTGGAAAGAAAATAAGCCTGAAAATTCGAAGAATGTTGATTGCATTACTGAGAAAATATAAACATGTGTTTTCATGGTCTTATGAAGATCTCAAAGCATATAGGGAAGATTTGTTTCAACATGAAATCCTGTTAAAGTCAAATGCAAAGCCATTTAGGCAAAGAAAAAGACCTATTAACCCAACATTGGAACCAACAATGTAGGAGGAATTGGTAAAGCTTAGAGATGGGGGTACTATCAAACCTATTAGGCATTCAATGTGGGTTTCAAACCTGGTTCTTGTGAGGAAGAAGAACGGGGATATCAGATTAGGTGTGGACTTCACAAATCTAAACGTGGCATCCCTCAAGGACAATTACCCTCTACCTAATATGGAAGTTGTACTACATGAAGTAATAGGGTGTGAGTTATTATCTATGATGGATGGGTTCTCTGGTTACAACCAGGTCAAAGTCAAAGAATCTGAGCAGTACAAGACAACTTTTACAACCCCATGGGGAACATATGTGTATATGAGAGTGCCATTTGGTCTCACAAATGCAGGTGCAACCTTTCAAAGAGCTATGGATGTAGCATTTGCAGATTTTATTAATGCTATCATGGTTGTGTATCGAGATGACCTTACTACTTATTCAAAAAGGGTTGAAGACCATGTAGAACACCTTGAAAAAATATTTATCAAAGCTTTCGAGTATGGTATCAGTCTGAATCCTAAAAAACATCATTTTGTAGTCATAGAAGAAAGACTCTTAGGACATATTGTGTCAAAGGAGGGAATTATAATAGATCCTAAGAGGGTTGAGGAAATAGATAAAATCCCTATTCCTAAGACTGTCAAAGCTATTCAATCATTCTTTGGATAGATCAATTTTGTTAGGAGATTTGTATCTAATTTTCCTGAAATTGTGAAGCCCATATCAAATATGTTAAGGGACAAAAGATAGAATGGACTGCAGAGGCATTGGAAGCTTTTATATCCATCAAAAACGCCATCAAGGAAGCTCCTATTCTTAAGTCTCCAAATTTTACAAAACCTTTTCAGATATTTTCATTTGCTTCAATGCACACTATTGTTGTTGTTATGTTACAAAAGAATGAGGAGGGTCATGAGCGGCCTATATCTTTCTTCAGTAAGTCACTGCAAGGGTCAAAATTAAAATATGATATCATGGAAAAACAAGTGTTTGCACTGGTGAAAGCCACAAAAGTTTTTAGACCTTATCTTGTTGGAGCCAAAGTGATTGCTTATGTCCCTCATGCAGTTGTTAAAGATATTTTGACACAGTCAGAAGTAACAAGAAAGAGATATAAGTGGATTAATAAAATTCAAGAATTCAATATGGAAATACAAATCACCAAGTTAGTAAGAGGTTAGGGTTTGGCCAAGTTAATGGCAAAAACAAATGTTGAAGAAAACCAAATTTGTAATGCAAAAGATGAAGGAAGTACAGTTGCAAGTATAGAGCATACTCCTTGTTATACAAACATCATGCATAAAGTGCATAAAGTGATAATCAGAGAAGAACCTTGAAGTTGCAAGCATCCAAATATGTGTTCATGGAAGGTTATTTGTTTTGGAAAAATAGGGATGGGATGTTGTTACTTTGTCTTGATGAGTCACAGGCCAAGCATGTTTTGAGAGAGATACATGAAGGGGTATGTGGAGGCCATTATTCTACAAAGATAACGACACATAAGATTCTCAGGGCAGGTTATTACTGGACAAAAGTTTTTAATGATTCCTTTTCATATGTAAGAAGATGTGAAGTGTGCCAAAAGTTCTCAGGGAAACTAAAGTATTAGGGATCTTTACCACTCAGACCTTTGTAGATTAAAGCCCCTTTTCATCAGTGGGGTATTGATTTTATTGGTGAGATACAAGAGAAATCAACTGGAGGACATAAATGGATACTGGTAGCTACTGATTATTTCACTAAATGGGTGGAGACAATCCCAACCAAGAAGACAAGAAGTAAAGTTGTGATCAAATTTTTAACAGATAACATTGTCACTAGATTTGGTATACCATTAAGATTGATTTATGATAATGGGATGTGTTTTAGATCTAATGAGTTTAAATATTTTTTCAATAAATATGGTATCATTCTTTCTTATGCAGCTCCTTACCATCCACAAGCTAATGGTTGAGCATAGTCTAGCAACAAGACTCTTCTAAAAATTATAAGGAGAATGCTAGGAGGGAATAAGAAGGCTTACGATTCAAGATTGAGGTTGGATGTATGGGCTGATAGGATAACTGTGAAAAAGGAAATTGGAAAATCCCCATTTGAATTGGTATATGGAACACAAGCTAGAATGCCTTTACAAAATTTATTACCAGTTTACAATTTTATCCTTCAGGAAGATATAGATATTCCAAAACTGATGGAGGAAAGAATGGAGCAACTGGCCGAGCCTGATGAAATAAGAAGATTAGCTCAAAACCAGAATGTGAAATTACAAGCACAAATGAAGTATTTATTTGATAGAAGAGCAAAAGATAGAAAATTTGAAGAAAATGATCTAGTGTTAATGTGGAATGCGAGATGTCAGGAGAAGGGAAAATATGGGAAATTTGAAGCCTTGTGGTTGGGAGCCTTTGTTGTTGTTGGAAAGAAAGGTGAAAATTTGTATTACTTACAGAATATGACTGGTGAAGAACAAGAGTTGCCTATAGATGGGAAATTCTTGAAGCATTTTTTCTCTTGAGAAATGTTGAGGATTAAGAGTTGCCAATGCATGGACAACTTTTGATAATCCTCTCAAAAATTTCTTTTCCATGCACAATAGTTTAGTAATTTTAGGGAATAGGAATTTACAGTACATGGACAATCCTGATATTCCTTCTTTTAAAATAAATATTTCCATGTACAGTACTTTAGGGTCTTGTTCATCTCCATTTCCATTCATTTCATCTTGCTCACTGGTCTATCACCTTGAAGGTTTGGTCTGCTCACCCTAAAATCTAGATCCTTGCAATGATCTCACAATCATTCATCCCTAGACAGAGCCACTGTTAGGATTGTAAAATTTGGAAAATTTTATAGTTGTATATGCTCACGATTTTCCAAAAATGTCCATGCCATAAGCTCATGAATCTGCTTTGCATAATATTTTTCTCATGCATTAGTTGGTTTTCATCATTTGGTCCCCTAGAATTCACTTGTTCCTGAGCATTTGAAAGTATAAATAATATCAGAAAGAGATGGTGAGGGTCTCCCCGATCCATAAAGCATTTTATACTAACGTGTGTCTTTTGTAGTCTATCGGCAAGACATTGGGAGAGTCTTACCGATGTTATTTCATTTGGTAGTACACATTGGCATGATGGGTTTTGTAGTCTCAGTGATGTAGGGGTCCTATCAGAAAAATAGTGATTGTCAGAATAAGTCATGGTGATCACATTTGTGTCTCACCGATCGAAGATATAGGGACATATCGGTGATAAAATTTTCATTGGAATGAGTCATAACGAGCCATTGTAAGTCATACCGATCAGAATACAAAGTGATCTTATCACCGAGACAACAATCCTAGGAGTGAGTCATGTCGCACACATAAGAGTTTTACCGATTGAAGCACAAAAGACTATATCGGCCAGAGACAACAGTCATCGGTGTAATGTCTTGCAGCATTTGTTTGGTTTCACCGATATAGTAGGAGGTGGGTCCTGTTGTTTCCATCAAAATGAAGTTAGGGAGTCTTACCAACCCCTATGCCACGGTGACATGATTTTGACTTAGAGATATGTTCGATGAGACAGGTTTTATCGGAGAGAGTTAGGAAGCTCATGCTGAATGAAGTTCTATCGGTAGCAAAACCATTGTGCCTCGATGATTAGAGTAGAAGAATGGTGAGTCTTGGTAGAACATAATGTAAGTGGAGGAACATTTTCCTAACCTTCAATGTCACAGCGATACAGTCATAATTGAAGGCACAACTATCAGTGAGACTCAACATATCGATGAAACTACATGATATCAAAGCGATATAAAATTTGTGGTAGCCGGGGAGACTCAGAACATCAGTGGGACTACAAGATAACTTGGTGATGGAAGTAAAGGTACTATAGGGTACTGGTGAGACTCAGGATGTTGATCAGACTACATGACTCCTTAGCGATATGTGATATATTGATTGTTGGGAGGACTCAAAGTGTCGGTATGGCTATAGGATATCAATGTGATATGTAACCTATTGGTGGTCAAAGAGACTTAGAATGTTAGGGAGAGTATGTGATGTCTTCATGGGAGTCTAATGAATAGTGGTAAAGGCCCAAGTGAAATAACTACCCGGATGTGAATATGAATGGACGCGACTGTTCATGTGGCTGATATATAAAACCCATTTTTGACAGTTGAGAAGGGAGAGAAAAGGAAAGTACAGTAGATCAAAATGTTGAATTTTGAGACTATGATGCATGTAAAAATGATGGAGATTTCAATTGAATTCATCTGATTTGGTGGCATTTTTCTAGTTTTAGTTGTCTGTTGTGATAATTAAAGTATTGTTGAAGTTGTATCCAAGGTTGATATTTTCTAATTGTTTAAACTGATACTATCAAGGATATTTTTTAGTTTATCAGTGCACATTTGTTGTAACTATATGGTTGAATTAATTAGTTCTTTCAAGGAAAGATTAAGTCCTTTAAAAAAATCATAGTAATTAGGGAATCTCATTTGGATCATTAAGATGAACTTAGTAGTCATATTCTTGCATGTTTATACCAGTTACAAACTTAAAACCTATATGCCAAACAATTTGAATTTCTACTAGAGAGAAGTTACTCATTTAAAAATTTCATTTGACTTTGTATACCCAATAAGGCACTAGTCTCTATTATTTCACTGTTTAACTTCATTCATTTTTACATATGAACATTTTTGAATTTTTCCTTGCTATTGCTTATACAATTTATACCAAATTTAAACCCATTTATCTACTCCTATTTTCCAGTGTGGGTAAATTGTTTTAGGAAATGAACATTGGTCAAGTCTTCTTCATTATTGTAGGTACACCCGCCTAGGTTTGGCAGCACCTGAAGAGTAGAAGGTCTAAATATTTTGGCCTTGTCTGTTACCTTGAAATGTATGAAGAGATTGGCAACCTCTTGAGGTATTTGGCCTACATTTTTGAGAGCTAACAGGTCCTACCTTGGGCTTGTAAGTGGGTGTTAGGAATTAATTCATATTTAATGTTTTTTGTTGGGTTTACATTCAAAAATATACTTAATAAAGCCTTATGAGTGCATAAAGGGATCATATAAAGCATAAGAAAGGTGTAAATAGTGAAAACAAGCCTAGAAAAGTGAGAAATCTTTTTACAAGACTTTACAACTCTTTAGAATAGGACTTAATTGTATACATCTAAAATTGGTCTAGAGAAAATTAATTAAATACTAGTTATTTAATTAATAAAATCTTTATTTCCTCTACTTATAAATAAATTGCAAAAATTATTTAATATAGTTCATATTTCTTAATTCTTCCTATCTAAACCACTTTCCTCATGATTTAATTAAATAAAAAAATTAATGTTTTATTTGATTAATTCCCTTCAACTAAATTTGAATTTTAAAATTGGAATTTAGTCACATTTCTCCATATTTTTACTTCCTTCCACCTCATCTTCCACGTCACCATGTGTCACATGAAATTAATTATTTATAATTTCTAAATGGAAATTTATCCTTAACAATTTTAACAACCTCAGAGACACATGGCTTCTCCTTTCCATTTATTCCCTTCTACACTTAGCAAGTTTGTTCTATTAAAGGGGACAACTTCCTTGATTCTCTCTAACCTCTTTGGTTCTCACCGTTGATCTCTCTAGACTGAATCCTGATCATCCATTGTCGCCACATCACATGATGCCTTGGTGAAATCTATAAATAGAGGCTCATTTACAGCTTTTCATTTAGAGAGCATAGCATAAATTTACTTTGCAGAAATACTTTAAGCATTGGAGAGCTTAGCACTAGAATTTTAGCTTATAATTTAGCATTTGATTTCAAGTAGTATTATAATGGAAATTTCATTAGTAGGAACTTAATTGTTGCATTAGATTTACAACATTTCCATAACATATCCATTAGCTTAGCATTTTGTCATTGCATCATTTAGCATTATTTTGGATACAACATCATATCATTCAACACATCATTTAGTATATCATCCATCAAACTCATCAATCATGTAGATGTAGGTATAGTTTCATACATTTTAGTATAATGGCTTCTCATTTCTTAGGTGTCATCGCAATAGTCTAGTGCATACCTAAAATGTGAGAGCACTAACACAAGATCCTTAAGAATGGAGAACGATGGAACGAATTTCAGGAATCACTTTATCATGTTTGTTTTTGTTAAATTTGGTTTCCTTAATATAACACATTGCATTGATTGTGTGTTTAATGCTTACTTGTTTGTCTTACACATTTTCACACGATACATTAATAAGTGATGAAAAGGTGATTTTTACATGAATTATAATGAGAAGAGTCTAGAAAAGTGTAGAAATGTGTTACAACATTTCACAAAACCTTCACAAGATGCCATAATTTGAATATTTAGGACCTAATGTGAATGCATAAGTTACATTGCAACATTAAATCAAAGCAAAATAGACCAAACATCATGAGAGAAAGACCTAAAAGACCATTGAAATGCAAGTGATCCATTTTTCTATGGTATAACTAGTTCTACAAACTGTGAATAATATAATCAATGGTTATCTTATTTGTCTCTATTGGTTTCCAATGGATGTATTATTCTATTCTTTATCATTAATTCAATGAATGGATGTAAATTATTGAGTATAACTTTAGGTTTGTAGTAAGTCATGTATGAGGATGCTAGTAAGAAGTAAATGCTTGAGATGTTAAGTGGGAATACTATGTTGCAGTGTTTTCAAGGCTTTGGGTATTGTCATGTATGAAAATTGTTATCAAATCATGTGGGTATTAGAATTGACTCCATTCCAAGGATAGGGCACTAGTTTAAGTAAGGTAATTATACTACAATTGTGGTAACCAATTCAACAACTAGCCACAAAATTAAAATAAATTTATTTATCAGTCTCCATATGGTTATGTGTATGAGTTGTAATGAATTGAATTTATCATGTTTGAATTAGAAATTTCCATGAACGTCAGCTAAATCTTTAGGGTATGGGGTCTTTTAAACAATTAGAGGAGAATCATTTTTTACTGTTTTTGTTATTCTTAGACACAAAAGTATCTAACATAAACTATTGGGATCACCCTCTTGGGTTTCACAGAGCCCAAAGTGAAGAAGTAAGGACCTTAGAGTTCTTACTTAAGTGTTGGCCATTCTTGACCCTTGCTACTGATTGGATTATGATAGATTCATAGGGAAGTGGTAAGATTAACTTTGGTTCATTAAAGGTAACCAACAAAAATGGTGACTCTACTGGGGATTGACCTAAGAAAATTCTGATAGAAGATCATCTTGCCTTAAAGAGTCCAATATTTCTTTAAGAAGTATATTACCAAGTCTAGCTTTGTGTTAATGAGTCAATCCTGTGAGATCTTGAGGGAGTTTGTTGTGTCTCCTGAAAACTTTCAAAGATTGCAAAGATCTATTACAATTCCATGGATAATCTTAGAATTTCTCACTAGATGTGGGTGGCGACTTCGAAGATCTTTGTGCCCGTGTAAATTATTAAAGAGATTCTAGTAAAATGGAAAGGTTGTTAGAGATAAAATACAAAAATTATAAAGGGGGTATGTTCAGGATCATCATGGAAAAAATAGGCCCTTAACTCACAAAAAATTCAGAAAAATCAGAGTTGGGCAACTTGAAATAAAAATTTGAATAAGTTATCTATATTATTTCAAAAATATGTAAGAATAGAATCTGTAGAAAATTGAATTTAGTTTCTAAACTACTAGGTTCTTTTTAAAGAAACAAAAATCTATTTGGTGAAAATTTGAAATTTCAATGCAGTAGTACTCAAATTTTAGGGAAAAGATAAGAAGTAGGTGTCTATCTGACCACCCTAACCACAATTAAATGATAATATTTTTTTATAAGATTTTAGATATAAGTAGAGGAATCATGTACAAATGTGATGCATATTTTTTTGTAATTTTTTTCCAAGTAAATATTTAATTATGAATATTTTATTACAACTTAAAAATATATATAAAAACTCATATGTCTGACCACCTTAACTTGGTCAAAACTTCATGAAATTCAAATTTTATTTTTTTAATCCTATAGTATGTGAAGCATAAAATGTGATGCATATTTTGGATTCAAAAAATGTGATACCATTTGAAAGCTATAGATGTTTTTCAATTAGCTTATCAATTAGGACTTTAATTGTAATTTGAATATAAAATAAATAAAAATTACTTATTAAATTCAAAGTGAAGCATAATTTATATTGGTGGAAATCTGAGAATCTCCTTTAGAAACCCTTTTCATTTTATCAATTTTGGGTAAAAAGAAATCATCAGCTACATACCCATCATATTGCCACTTTTTGGCCCATCATGATCCTGCACATACCCAAGGACTTATGTGTGACTTTGTTGATTAATGAATATTAAAGTGAAGTCAATTCATGAAAGAGAATTCATATTGTTGAAGTTTGTTCCTCTACAAAAGAGGTGGCAACTCTATGCAAAGAACTTGATGAAGACATGAAGAAAGTTGCAAATCTACTAGGTTTTCCATCTCAAGAATAGAATTCAGAATAACTACAGTGTATCAAGGTATTTTCCCCTATTTTGGTTTTCAAGAAGAGATAAATCCATGTGAAAACCATATTGAAATGATTTTGTAAGAAATTATGTTTCCCTATTAGGTGAATTAAGCACAAAGAGAGGGATTAGTAATTGTTTTACATACTTCAAAGGTGAAGTGTGTAATATCTAAGTTGGGTTGAAGAAGTATGCTTATCTCTGAAATCTACCTTTTAAAAAGTTTTAAAGCATGAATGTGTTTGGAAATAAGGTAGTATGTAATCAACTTGAAGTTGATTTGTAAAGATTGAATAGGGATACAAAATAAATGTATCATTCCCTTGTATTACCTTGTGGAACTTCAAGTAAAAGTATGCAGGGCATGCAATTCTTATCATGCCATCAAAGGAAATTATCTATAGAGAGATATAAGCCATTCATTTTTAATGGTATGGAAGGTTTTCCTAATAAGATTCCCAATGATATTAGGAAAGATTTTCCCAAATTTACAGGGAAAAATTTTGAGTCAACTTTGAAACATCTAAATGCATTCATGGATTTGATGGTTGATTTTGAGATAGATCATGAGGATGTTGTCATGAAAACTTTTAGTCAGTCTTTAAAGGAAAATGCTAAAGACTAGTTATCATATTTACCAGTGTTTTCTATAGCTTCATTAGAATATTTCATGATAGCATTTGTGGAACAATTTGGTGAAAGGATTAGCCCCAATGTGATAAGAAAAATATTTAGGGAAATCCAATGAGATGAAGATGAGTTGGACCCTACCTTTAACCTCAAATTTATGAAAGTAGTAAAATATATTCCTAAACACTTGAGACCTAGTGATGCATAATGTTTTATTTTATATCTAGGTGCATTTGATAATGAAAAGAGTTATTTGATAAGGGATAAGGAACCCACAACATTACATCAGGCATGTCACATTTCCATGGATATTGAAAATACTATGAAATAGTCAATGATGAGGGGATACATGGCTGCAAGTGTTTGTTGTCCTAATGCACATCATATTGAGTGGCATAATTAAGGATGAAAAGGATGATCGAGGTAAAATTATTTTTGATGCCTCATCTTGTTCATCCTTACAACATTTTAATTATGGGTAGATTCAGGAAGAACTTCAACAAAGTTAAATTAGTAATGATCAGGGGTTGTTAGTTCAAAGATTGTCCAACATGAAGAGACATGAGGGGGAATTTCCATATGAGAAATGTTAGTAAGGTTCTTAGATGCTTTGCTAGAAATTCCTAAAGGGTTACGACCAATAGATTCAATATGCATTGACATATTCTATGACATTTATGAGCCAAGGCTTAGTGCCCTGCCCAAGGAATTGAAACCCTTAGATTTTGATCAAATAATTGGTTGGATCATAAATTGTTGAGGAGGCTAAGTATGATTATATACAAAGAATGAGGTCTCAAGCTCACAGTGGTGATTGCCTTTCTAAAGATCAAATGTCTACCCAAGCAATGGATAAGGATGTTTTAGAAGATGAATGTTTGTGTAGCAGTGCAGATGATGACATTGTTCTGCTTGCAAGTACTATTGATATACCTTTGAAGGTTGATAACCAAGATAATGAAGTTGAGAATTATGTTTATTCTTATGAGTAAATTGAATATTTTTGTGAGGATGAATTAAAAGCATCCTTCTTGCCTAAAGAATATGACGGTGTTAGTGATCATGAGTTTTTTCCCTCACCATTAGATAAACAAATTGCATGTGATGGATTCTTGAAATGCAATCTAGCTATTTCAGAATTAGAATATCGTGGCAATGTGATTAGTGATGAATTTGAATATAAGAATGTTTGTGCCCAATATCTTGAGTCTGAATTCAGTATTAAAAATGATGGGATTAATGACATTAGACATCAAGGTCATGTTCTTGAATGCTTGTATGAAACAAAGATAGGATGTACAAGTTTTATGGCATAGATGGAAATGATTTTTTTTAACATAAATTTTGTTGAGGAAGGAAAAAATTTGTTTAGTCGAACATAAGGAATATTCAAGTTGAATAAAATTCATGAACGTGTGATCCAAAAAAACATATCCACTAATGGTGCACTTGAATACCTTACTATTGATCATATCAATCCAGAGATACTTGACCCATCCTTTAAAAAAAATTGTTTCAAGTTGAACAATGATTATAAGAGAGAGTTAAATTATGTTAATGAGCCTGAAACATAAATATTTTTTGATGTTTGGGATGGTATGGATAACGCTATTTATGGGAATGACCTCCATTTAAGTGAAAGAAAAAGTTCTATGGAGTCCGATGAATCAATTTCTTAGGGAAATGGAGTATTTAGGAACATAACTAGTTCATATCGCTCTAATGAATGTGAACAAAAACTTGAATAAAATCCTATGCATATGAATGCTTCTTGTTCATCACACAAAGTGAATATGATATTATCCCTTATGGTGATATTGATCAAGTGGATTATGAGTATTTCTAATTCCCTATCCTATTAAAGGACCGCTTGCTAGGGTATGATTGTGAATTGAACAAGACATAATGATACATTGATCATGGATTCCAGTTAGCATCCGATTATGGTTTCCAGTTGGACAAGGTTAATCATGATAGTACTAAATTCAAACACAAGTCCATAGTGGTTAAGTCCAATGTTTTTTGTATGATGATCAGTGGGTGGAAAATTCATGAGAATATTTTCAACCTTAGCTTGATACACACAATGGAAAACAAGGTTTTAGATAGGGGAAAGTATCAGCCCTAAGTTTAGTTGCTTGTGGCCACCAAGTAAAGTTCAAGCCTGGTTGAATTTTAGGGTGCATATTGAAAACTTGCACCTTATAGGAAGGCTTCAAACAAGATGGAGATTGAATCTCTTGGTTTAGGTTTTGTATCCTATGTAAATATTGGACATATGTTGGTTATTTTGGCTTGGTCTTCTTGCTTGGTCTGGGTAGGTCTTGTTTTTTTGTGTGTGCCTAGTATGCTTCAACCTAAGATTGTTGGATCTCACCATGCTTGCAAGAGGCATGCGTCCCCAACAGGATCCATTGATGGAAACCCTCAAAATATTTATTTGGTTCCATTTTAAATCTTGTAAAATTAGGTTTAATTCCTTTACTTGGGGCTTAGGGTTATGTTCCTCATCATTGTTTTAGGGTTTGTGTTGTCAAAACCCTTCCAAATAAACTTTTGAGTCTAAAAATTCTTGATTAACGTTCTATTTTGCTGTTGACCTTCTAATGCAGGTTCTTAGTTATTTAAGTTATCACTCATGCTATCAAAATTGTTCTTTTACTAACCCATAATCCCCAATAATACCAGTTTGTTCCCCAGGTCGCTCTAAATTGTTGTCATTATTTTCCAGGGTTGAAATCTTTTAGGGAAGTTTTCCTAGGTCTATGATCAAATTTTAATATTTATCTTGGGGTATTAATCATTGTATTCATGTCCCTAACCATCATCTACCTAGTAATGGCCCTTTTTTGAAGAACATTTGTGACATGTGAAAATTTTGGTTATTTAATGAACGTTCGATCATTGCAGGCGAATATTGATTGTTACTTGCATGACTGTTTCATTTCATTCTTCATTAAAATATTTGAGCGAGCTGGTGGGTAGTTGCCACATGTCATGTTTGATGATGGGACCATTTCTTCGAAAGGGTCGATAGGCAGAGGTTTGAGAAGGATCAACAACTAATATCACAACACGTGTCTTCACCTAGGTCGTTCCCTACACACCCATTTTTTCTATGTGTTCAGGTGAAGTAATCACATGGGCTAGTTGGCACTAGACATGTGTTACCTTTATGTGGTCGGCCCAATATCCTTTTTTGCTCGAAAAGTGGTATCAAAGGGATATCTACGGTGGTTGTTGGGTGACGTGGTCAAATATACATCACTCCCTACCATGATGTCAAATTTTATTTGATACTTATAAAATATTGCGGGCTAGTGGGTGAGATGACACCTAGAGGGACCTGCCAAGATATGGAGATGGTGAATACTTTATAAGAAAATAGATCAACAGTTAATGTCAGGTGACGTGGGTGAATCCCAACTACTCCTCACCATCCTGTGACAGACCCACTTGTATCTCCCATTTCTCAGTGGCCAAGTAGGCAACTGTCATGTGGAATACAACTGTCATGTGGAATATTTTAAGGGCTCTGATGGACTTTAGTGGAGATAAATTACTACTAAAATTTTATTGAAACAATAGTAAGATTAAATAAAAAAAGGTGCCATACTAGAACTAGTTTCTTTTGGTACATGTTCAAGATTTGGGAAATGCTTTTTTATTGCGATCATGAATTCTATCATATTTTGGTATACATGGGAAGGTAAAATTGAAGTAAGGCAGAGTACGAGCTAATATTTTGAGATCAAACCAAGATCGCTCCCCATTGTCTTATTGTGATGAATTGCAAGAAAATTAATTCCCATGGGTGAGCAGGTAAATATGACAACCTGTTTTATTAAATGCTAAGTATGTGATTAAATATGCAAATAGAGTGGGTGTCCATCCACTTGGGTTTTTCTGATTAGGGAGAGGCATCAAGCGCATCCAATTAACTTTGTCATAATTAATCATTCAGATTGATGATTCGTTGATTTGTCTCAATGTGTGATCAATGGTTGAGGTTCAAAAATTAAAGTAACTAAAATTTTGTTAGCTCTCTCACACAAGATTTCTTGGAACATTAATGAAAGCACTCTCCAATTTCTCTATTTAATAAATATTTCTTGCTTGTTATTCTCACCATTTGATGTCTTTGAGAGTTGAGAATATAAGTAGGAGCGTGTGGAGTTGTTCTTAGTAATTACAGACTTTGAGATAGTTGTTCTTGAGTTGATAGAATTCATACGTTGTTGGTGGTTTCCTCATCCTATGTGAGATTGGTGAAGCTACTCTACTGGAAATGGATTAACTAAGTGTGTTTGTTAGTCCAATTTGAAGGTACAAAGACTCAATCCCCTTGAGTTTCAAAGTGACACTACCAATAATGAACATGATATCCCTGAGGTTCCTATAACTCTGAGGAAGAAAACAAAAGCTGGTAAGAAATCTACACAAAATGTTGTCAAGCGTGCCTATCATCTGAGAAGCAGAATTGTATTAGAGGAATTGGTTAAAGGTAAAGGGAAGAAATTTGATAGGCCTGAGAGGGAGGAAACAAGGAAGAAAAAATACCACTAAGCTTATCTGGGCAAGCATCATTCTCCCATTGAAGTCTCATATGATCCCTTAGATAGTGAGACTGAGACTGATTTAGGCTACTACCAATAACTTATGGTCATGACTGATTTGGCAGTTTCAGATGATGAGGTGGTGGAAGTTTCACCAATTTCAATAAGAACACCAGGTGGGCATACTTACTTTGCTATTGACAAAGAAGGGTAGGACCTCATTTTCTTTCTGAGATGGTGCTTGGTTTTTGGTCCTTTGTGTTGACTCGTTTCCTTTTGGCTAGACTATTTTTTTGTGCTTCTGGTGTTGATGGTGACTCTTCCAAGTTTGGTGGGGACATGGAAGTTTTCATGTTGTGACAATGACACCTTTTGGAAGGCTAGTGGGTCTTCTCCATCTAACAGTTTTTGGAGTTTTAATTTTTGCTTTCCCCTATCTTGCAAATGATTGCTTATAATTGTCCGAGAATATTTCACATTCTGGTGAAATTAGTTTTGAAATAAAAGTGAAATGTAAGTATAATTCAGCCTGATGCTTGTTGCTTCCTTGTCTTATAAAAGGGATTTCAAGGCTGATTACAAAGAAGTCAGTTGGCAAGTTTTTGAAGGGCTCATATAGAAATAGAAAAGAATACTGAACTTACTTGTAGTAATTTTTAAGGATGAAGTTTGTCAGTATGTACATGTTTTTTTGATAATGATAGTGATAATATATATAGCATAGTAGTATAAAGTCTCTACAGTTTTCTCTCCTATGTTCTGGTTCTACAAATTATGAATAATATAATCCATGGTTATCTTATTTGTCTTTGTTGGTTTCCAATGAATGTACTATTTTATTCTTGCTCATTAATTCAATGAATGGATGTAAATTCTTGAGTATAACTGTAGGTTTGTAGTAAGTCATGTATGAGGATGCTAGTAAGAATTAAGTGGTTGAGATGTTAAGTGGGAATACTATATTGTAGTGTTTTCAAGGCTTTGGGTATTGTCATGTATGAAAATTGTTATCAAATCATGTGGGTATTAGAATTGACTATGTTCCAAGGATATGACACTAGTTTAAGTTAGGTAATTATATTGCAATTGTGGTGACCAATTCAACAATTGACCAGAAAATTAAAATCAATTTACTTATCAATGTTTGTATGGTTATGTGTGTGAGCTATAATGAATTACATTTCTCATGTTTGAATTAGACACTACCATGAAGGTTAGCCAAACCTTCAGAGTACCTCTTTTAAACAATTAAAGGAGAATCATCTATTTACTTTGTGTTTGATTCTTAGATACACAAGTATCTACAAACACATTGTTGGGATCACCCTCCTAGGTTTCATTGAGCCCAAAGTGAAGAAGTAAGGACCTTAGAATTCTTACTTAAGTGTTGGCCAATCCTAACCCTTGCTAATGATTGAATTATGGAAGATTCATAGGGAGGTGGTAAGATTAAGTTTGGTTTATAAAAAATAACCAAAAGAGTGCATATTAAAAATTATGCTACACATTTAAGGATGATTGCAATCTCATGTAAAATGGATAGCATCAAACTTGCATATTCAATTTGTCAAATATTACCCATCCAAACTTTTTCATTGTATGTTTCTTTCATATTTTTAATCTTTTGAAATAAGAAAAAAGGGTTTGACCAAGGCTTAATTAAGTTCTATACATAAATGCTAGGATTTTGCTGCAACCAAGGTTGAGTAATAACATCTTGAAAAAAATCCACCATATTAGATATAACCATGAGTGATTGTGTTCTAATACATATATGAGAATCGAGGCATGTCGATCAAAAAATTTAGTGTAGAGATCCAATTCTAAAATTTAAAATCTTCTCATCAAATGTATTATAGAGTCATGTCTTCTACATTAACTAGTCATCATCAATAAATAAAGAACTATATGACGTCTAATTTTTTATTTATATTTACAAATATCAACATATTATTTATTCATTACGTAGATGTATACATTTGTAAGAATAAAAGATGCATTTATTTTTCCTACTATAATATATAAATCAATTATTTATTGTTAAAATACAACCTTTCCGAACAACCAATATATTATATAAATCAAAATCAAAATTACCTCACATTTTAATTTGTAATAAATAATCATTTCTTCCATTATTTACTAAAATCATACATTGACACAAAGAAAACTTTATAAAAGCACACCCTTCTTGTACTCTCTTCCAATTATACAATGCTAAATTTACACTTAAAAGAAGCCAATGACAAAACAAGCCAGGAACAGTCTACACCTTACCTGCTAAGAACAAAAGTACTACCCAAAGACGAAAGAACCATGGAGCACCCTACATCTTACCTGTACACCTAGTCGTGAATTTCTTAGAGAAGTTGATGTTTTCCATACTCAGAATGGAAGTAGTAACATTATTGAAGAATGATACGATCATCAGATGTCCCACCAACTTTATTCTTAGCAGGTCCCCCACACATCATGGCCGACAAACATATACAGGCAATGATAGAAACATTCCCAGGCTTTATGTCTAAGTAGGTCAGTAAGTAAACTGCCCAAATTATGTTTGTCATTGGCATAATGTTGGCTGAGAAAGTGCATGGAGGTTTTGTTCTCATGCAACTTGGCTTTGTTACCCACCAATATAAAGTCATCATCCTGTTGTTGACAAAGAAATCACCTGTGCATTAGGTGCACTATCCCATCTACCACTGCATACGATTCACTGAAAACTGTTGGATTCTGAAATAATTCTATGATACGTTGGTTTCCATTCTAACATCATGTTTTTCACAAGATGTACGTAAGTGACTTAAATATTATGCCTTGCGTCGGTTCATTGACAACATACAATGAAGGCATAAATTCCTCTCGATTCTTTTCATTACTCTGGTGAACTTTCTTATTCGATTCACAGTTTTCTTCTTTCTTAAGACAGATTTTTTCCAATAACTTTGTCAGAATTTTGAAAGTTTGAATTGGGTAGCACGTTTCCATCACAACAAAGACTTCGTAAGGATGTAAAATACTTAGGTGTCGTGTTTATCTTCTAAATTTATTAGAGTTTCGGTCGGACTTTCTTAAATTAAATATGTAAAATTGTGCAAGGATTTTTTTTTATTCCAATAGGTTATACCCCAATGGAATAGATTATAGAATTTATAAAACAAAATATTAATCAATTTATGTTATTTTTGTGTATATGAAATAGGAAATTTGGGATCTTTTCTTTGTAAAAAAATTCAATTCTAAAATGTTTCTTATAAATAGGATAAATTATTCGAGAAATCTCAAACAAAAATAAAATAAAATAAAACTTAGTTGTTTTTTTGCACATGTGAACAAATAGACATCTTGATTTTTTGTTTTTAATGTTTGTCATCAGTAGATTTTTATTCTTTCCTTTTAAGCCACATCATTTGAATATCTTGAAGAATTTTTGGTGGATAGAACCAATAAAGTACCCTAAAGGTGAATTAATAAAGAAAAGTTGATTATTGCAGTTTTGATTAATTATATAGAAGGAAAAATTACATCAACTTGTCTAGAAGGAGAAAAGAGCACAATAATCTTAATAGTAAGAGCCAAATTCTAAACCAGGGAATATGAAGAAATTTTATCCAAGGAATATTTTGAGAGATCATCCTCTTCTAAATTAATATCAATCACATGATGTGTCACAATTTAACCATTTTCCATCAAGTTTTCCTACCCAAAGACGGCATGTAAAAGAGCTGATTGAGAAGAATTTAGATATTTTGCAGCCAAGTGGCCAATTATATAACATGATCTCTTTCTAAAAGTGATACCTTTGTAATCAAGTTGTTCATTCCAAATTTAATTTCCAACTTCCAAACAAATTTACTCTTATGATTTCTTTTATAAATCAAATATAGTGAGATTGAACTTGCAAAAGTGAAATGTCTCAACATTTGGTTCATATCCAAGATGGATTACTTAGGTTTTCTATCAAGTTGCTAATAAATGAAAGATATTTAGAAGACCAAAACTTAAGAGGAAGGTTCAAAATCCTCATCTAAACTACATAAATGCATAAATATTTGGTGAGAAGATAAAATTTGGCATTCCTTAGTTTCAAGCCAAAGAAAACCATATCTAGAACCATGAGTGTCCCTTAAATAATGGCTCCTTATCAAAATGGATCTTATAGACCACCCAACATTTTTATAGATAGGAAAATATAAATAATATCTTGTGCCAATGGCTTCCACTGAAGTGAATGTCGACACTATTTCTTATTATGCCTTTTTTTTTGGTTCTTTTAAAAACTTTTGTGTCCTAATTGTGGCTTTTATTGTGATATGATACTCTAAATGTACAATCACCACATCTAATTCAATGTGACCCATTGAGTGAGTCTTTTAATCTTAAATTTTACCATATATTTGTGCCCTTAACCACATGTTCTATTTTATTCATATTTGTTATATTATATCAATGATGGCTTCAAAATTTATACTTACCATGTTGTACACTTATCCATTATCCCTACTTTATATTATAGTTGTTTGGTTCACTACTTATCACCCATATCTAGAAACTTAAGTGTTTCCATTTTATCTAATTCATTTATAAGAATTTAATTATAAAGCATTACTCTTAATAATGAAAAGTGTATTCTCCTAGTTGTATCTCCACTCTCTACTTTATGCCAAAAAGAAAAATTTGTGGGTAATAGATACTAGTTGTTCTAAGCATATGACTGGTGACAAGAGAAAATTCACCCAACTTAAGAAAAGTAGGGAAGGATCAGTGAGTTTAGTTGACAACATTGTTGTAAAAATCTTTGGTAAAGGAACAATAAGCATAGATGGTAAATCACCTATAAAAGATGTCATTTATGTTGAAGGTTTGAAGCACAACTAGTTGAGTTTGAGTTAGATGTGTGACAATGGTTATAAAGTCAAATTTAATTCAGAACGGTGCAAAATTAGGAAAAATGGAAACATAATTGCATAAGGAGTAAGAATAGATAGCAACCTTTATAATCTCTTTGAAGCAAAAGGTCATAATTGTTTGATAGGACAAGTAGAGAGTTGGTTGTGGCACAAGAGAATGTGGTATGCTAATTTTGATAATTTGGTGAAAATAAGAGCAAAAGGATTGGTAAGACACATGCCTAAGATAACTAATCCTGCAAACACCACTTGCACAGAATGTCAAATGGGCAAGCAAACAAGGGCCAAATTTTAGAAAAAAGAATACTCAACTACAAAGTCCTTGAAATCCATTCATACTTATTTGTGTGGTCCTACTAAGACATGTTGATTTTTTTTTTAATGTGATCTAGTTTGCATATTTAAACATAATTGTAATAAGATTTGAGTGCATATGAAAAATTATGTTGTACATTTAAGGATCATTACAATCTCATGTAAAATGGATAGCATCAAACTTGCATATTTCATTTGTCAAATATTACCCATCCATAATTTTGTATTGTATGTTTCTTTCATGTTTTCAATCTTTTGAAATCAAAAAAGGGTTTGACTAAGGCTTAATTAAGATCCATACTTAAATGCTAGGATTTTGTTGCAACCAAGGTTGAATTATAACATCTTGAAAAAAAATCTGCCATATCAAATATAACCATGAGTGGTTGTGCTCTAATACATATATGAGAATCGAGGCATGTCTATTGAAAAAAATAGTGTAGAGACCCAATTCTAAAATCTAAAATCTAGTCATCAAATGTACTATAGAGTCATATCTTCCACATCAACTACTGATCATCAATAAATAAAAAACTAAATGACTTATAATTTTCTATTTATATTTACATATCACAACATATCATTTATTTAGATTTAATTATTTATTAATTGCGTAGATGTATTCATTTGTAAGAATAAAAGATGCATTTATTTTTACTACTATAATATATAAATCAATTATTTATTGTCAACATACAACCTTTCCAAACAACCTATATATTGATAAGTAGGAGGCATTTTCCATGGTGTGTCAAATTATGATATTGCTATCAAGATTCAACCGTGTAGTTTTTCAAGTCAAACTCATTGACCCATTTTTCATGGGTAGTGGTTCACAAGATTCCATCTCTCATGATAATGAATGGTCCACTTAGCACTCATTGCATATAGGTTATTCCCACAAAGGTGAAGCATTGGGCCTTCCCAAGAGATCGCCCATCCCAATACTACCCCAACTCAAATGCACTTAACCATGGAGTTTTTGTCCAAGATCAACTATATATTATATAAATCAAAATTTAAATGATCTCACAATCATTAACATTGATGGTTTTAATTTGTAGCAAGCAATCGTTTTCTTTGATTATTTTCTTAAATCATGCATAAAATATGATGGACACAAAGAAAACTTCATAAAAGTACACCCTTCTTGTACTCTCTTTCAATTAAACAGTGCTAAAATTACACTTAAAAGAAGCAACCGCAGAAACTAGAAACAACCAAAATTTCAAATCAATGACAAAACAAGGCAGGAACAGTCTACATCTTACCTACTAAGAACAAAAGTACTACCCAAAGACGAAAGAACCATGGAGCAGCCTACATCTTATATGTACAACTAGTCATGAATTTCTTAGAGAAGTTGATGTTTTCCATACTCAGAATGGAAGTAGCAACATTATTGAAGAAGGATACGATCATCAGATGTCCCACCAACTTTATTCTTAGCAGGTCCCCCACACATCATGGCCGACAAACTTATACAGGCAATGATAGAAACATTCCCAGGCTTTATTTCAAGTAGATCAGTAAGTATACTGCCAAAATTATGTTTGTCATTGGCATAATGTTGGCTGAGAAAGTGCATGGAGGTTTTGTTCTCATGCAACTTGTCTTTGTTACCCACCAATATAAAGTCATCATCCTGTTGTTGACAAAGAAATCACCTGTGCATTAGGTGCACTATCCCATCTACCATTTCATACGATTCACTGAAAACTGTTGGATTCTAAAATAATTCTATGATTTGTTTGTTCCATTGTAACATCATGTTTTTCACATGATGTACGTAATTGACTTGAATATTATTCCTTGCGCCGGTTCATTGACAACAGACAATGAAGGCGTAAATTCCTGTCAATTTTTTTTATTACTCTCGTGAACTTTAGTATTCGATTGACAGATTTCTTCTTTGTTAAGACAGCTTTTTTCCCATAACTTTATCAGAACTTTGAAAGTTTGAATTGGGTAGCACGTATCCATCGCAACAAAGACTTCGTAAGGATGTAAAATACTTAAGCTGTCATTTTTATCTTCTAAATCTATTGCAGTTACGGTAGGTCTTTCTTAAATTGAATATAAACTTGTGCAAGAGTTTCCAATAGTTTATACCCCAATAGAATTCATGCTTATATTTATTTATTTTATATAAAAGATTAATTAGATTATAAAATCTACAAAAAATATTAATCAATTTATATTTATTTTTATACGAAATTGAGCATAGAAAAAAGTTTTTTTTGTTTTTTTTCACACTTAATTTAGAAATAATTAATAAATAAATGAGCACAATGATGCTTTAATTTAGTGTTGTAATATGTTTTTCATATTCACATTAAGTTTAGGGTCCTTTTAAATAAAGTGGGCTTAATTGTGCCTTATTTTTGGTGTTGTAAGCTGTACCTTTCACTTTTTCACTAACTAGGGCTTTATTAATTGATTGAAGTTAATTTTCCTTAAGTGTCCCCTTTAATTCAAATCCAAGCCTAATTAATGAAATTTTTAAGGGATAAAACTTCACATTCATAAATACCATTACAAAACACGAACTTGGAAGATGTGTTTCCTAGGTAAGTGACCTAGGAACCATTCTCCATAAGGCGAATGGGTCCTTACTTAGATCTAGTGCCCTAATTTAATATAATGTTTAACACTGAGCAATGTTTGTCCTAGGTAAGTGGCCAGGACCCATTCACTTGGACCTAGGACCCCCCTTTAAAATATGTTTTTGGTGGTATTTCAACAATTTAAAATCTACAATTCAATGTTGAATTGTAATATTTGAATTTCAGGAATCAATGTTAAGATATGTACAAGTAAGAGGTCATTTCACTATTTTTCACCTAACAATTTTGATGAGGGAATCCTTATAGCAAAGTTTATGATTAAGAGTGATTTCAAGAGCATTCAAGGGTAGATTACTTCATCATTTATTGTAGCAATCAATATCCAAGCATTATGTCAAAGTTATGTGGAGTCATGCATGTTATTTGAGCTAATATGTTGATGTAATGTTCAAGATCAATTCAAGCATTTAAAGTATCATCTCAAGAAAAGATTCAAAGTCAAGATCCATATCCATTGAAGCCACTTAATGCAAGTTGCAAACCTCTATTATCAAAGGTTCATCTAAGGGTTTGGTGACTTGTGACATAGGCTTTTTCATTCATCATTCATTCATACTATTTCATTTCATTACAAGGTTTAATTATCAAAACAGGGTTTGACTAAGGAAAACCCCCATTCACCTAAAAAAATATTAGTTTTCTCTCTTTGATGTGTGATTATAGATTTTAGGTGAGAGATCTATTCAAGAACAAAAAATGCAAAGTTGTCAAAGTTGTCACCTTTCTTGCGAAATCACAAAAATTGACCTATATAATTTTTTTTTAGTTTTCTAATTACAAGATTCAGGAATCTGGGAGTGCAGACATAGAACATAACCCATAAATAGATTTTTCAGAGCCCTAGTAAAGAGTCATTCGTCATAGGGCGAATGAGTCCTCATTGAGCCTTGAAAAAGCACTTTTGTGAGAGGTACACAAGATTTATCTCATCCAGTTTCTCCCTCAAGTCTGTAGGTTCCATCAGTATTATGTTTAATATTCTAAATGCACTTTATATCTTGTAATTTTGAGTTTATTTCAATTTTTAATCTTTCTCCCCAAAGTGTTGTTTGACCTACACTCCCGTCCTCAACAAAAAGGGAAATTTGCATATTCACAGTTTGACTTGATTCACCTTGAGGTTGATAGTCATTTCTTTGTGTGGATCACATTTCCCAAATGAAAATACAATAATAGGACCCCTTTTCCCTCTTTGGACTCACTTTTCCAATTTGAGAAATTCCCCCTATCCTATTTTTCTATGTTTCATTTTGGTGAACCCGACCTTGTACAACAACATTTTTGAAAATTAGAGTCTTTTTAACTCTAGATCTAAGTTTTGTAATAGATTGCATTAGGTTTGCATTAGTTTCATTACATTTAGGGTTCTTTAAATCTTGAATTAGTCTTCATTTCATGTATGGGTTTAAATTTGCATTTTTGCATTGTTTAAATTTGAAAATTCAAAAATTTACATGCATATTACATTAATTTTGCATATTTTTTGTATGTTAGTTTACTTTTCATCATTCATATTCAAAAAATGCATCAAAATTGCATTCCAAGAAGCTTCACATAGTTCAACATTTATCACTAGTTTTACTTGCATTTATAGATCATATTCTAGAAAATTGTGTTATAGAAATAGTAGTTTGAGACCTAAAACAAAGAACACATCTAATCACTTAGAAATTGTATTTTTCAATTTTAAAAAATCATGTACCAGGACCAATTCACCTCTGGGCGAATGAGTCCTTGGAGGCCTACAAAAACCAACTTTTCTGAGCTTTTTTATGGTTTTTTTCACTTCTTAGGCTTTTTGGTAACCTATTGTATTAGTCTAGAAAGTTTTAGGAATTTTTGGTTTATGCATCTAAGTCAAATCATTCATTTAGTGCAGCCATTTTGAATCATCCCAAAATCATCTCAGTAGAAAAAATTATCAAAATCTGAAAATGTTTACATTCTTGAAGCTTTGCATAATATGGATAAAAGTACTTTTCACTTTTGCATACACAACATTTGTTTACATTCATAAAACTTTGCAAAAGTTGGATAAAAGTAATTTTCATGATGTTTGGATATATATTGTTAATATTCTTGAAATTTTGCATCAGTTGAATAAAAGTATTTTTCATGTTTGGATATACATTATTTACATTCTTGAAGCATTGCATAAGATGGATAATAGTGATTTTCATTTTTGGTCAAACAATGTTAGTATCCTATTTTTCTAAGCATTCCAGGAAAAAGTTTATTCCTCCCAGTTATGAGAATGTTTTAGTCAAAGAGTATACAATGGTGGAAAATCATGACAATCACATTTTGTCTTCTTTGAATATCTCTCCTATTAGTGAAGAAGATATTTTGATGTCAGAAGATTCAACCAATGACAATTATGAGAGTCCTATTTGTTTCTCTTCCCCTACCAAGGAAAACATTATTGAACAAGAGAATTCCATCATTGGTAAGCAAGAAAATCCAACCATTGATAACTCGCTTACCTTTGATGAATTCATTTTAGAAGAAACAACCATTGAAAGTCATGAACATCTAGTTTGTGTCTCTCCTAAAAACTCTCCTACTAGGGAAGCTATCATGGTGCAAGAAAATGGCAATATTGACACATGTCTTTCAAACAATAGTAATGTGGCTTCCTTAGATGAAGATGATGAAGTGACATTAGAATCCTCTTTGTTAAGAGTTCATGAGAATCAATATAAGTTTGTTGAGTTTATGATGGTACAAATTGGATCTCTTTTAATTGGCAAGCCTCCTAAGTCACCTACCATCATCAAATCACATAGAAAGAAACTAAGAGATCTCTTGAAATCTATAATGCAACTTGATAGTAACAACATTTCATAGCGATTGAGTTATAATACCATTGCTCAAACATGTAGGAAACCATAAACCACTCCCACTTCATTATGATTGCCTCAACATAGCCTAGTGCTCCTCATTTGCCTTTACATAATTTAGTTGAACATCTTAAAAATACTCTTGCTAATATATCCTTATGGGATCTTGTTCAAAAATCACTACATACAACTGTGTACTTCGAGAAATGTTGCAAATAAAGAAGGAGGAGATCCAATATTTTAATGAAATTGAATGATGTTGCACCCTCCTTTCATTTTATGCAAGTCACATAGTCAGAAAACACATTCCTTAAACATGAATTACCCTTGCTTGAGATACAAAATAAAAATGAAGCTTTCATGATAAAGGTGATCATTAATGAAATTATAGTTAGGCGCACTCTCTAGATAATGGAGCAGGTCTTAATTTTTGTAGCATTGACCTCCTAGATAAAATTGGTGTGGACAAGAGACTTATTCAACTTAATGATGTTGATATTTATGGCTATGAAAATGTTAATAGGAAACCATTAGGAATGATCACATTACCTATTGAGGTCATACATGTAGTGTTGCCTACCCCTATCCTTATGATGTCTGGACCTCTTTCATACAGCCTTCTCCTAGGGAGACTATGGATAAATTCTATGAAAGGAGTCTCATCTACTCTTCATCGTGAAATGGAATTTGAATACAACAACAAGATATACAGGGTTGAAGTAGATGAATGAAGCTATAAATCACAAGTTCAACATGATCATAACACTTCCATTTATCCCCTAATACTTTCATTCCAAACTCAAAAGTAGAACCTATACAAGTCGATGTTAATCCTAATTGTCTTTCACCTACAACAAAACTCTTTAGTGATAATTGGGGGTCATTAGATTTTATACTTCGTTTCAATGAAGAATCTAAAATCTCACCCTCAAAGTCCAAAGATTCATATACAAAAAATTCATTTTAAACAAATGTTCTAGTGACGATTTGGGTTCATTATATTATACGCCCTCCTTTATGGGAGAGTACAAAATCTCACAATCAAAACCAAAACAACCTTGTGTTTCAATTTACTCAACTTGTATCTAAATCAACAAAATCACCCCATGGTGGTGATGGGGGCTCTTTAACTCCCATCCCTCATGAGAGGAAGATGCGTAACTTTAAGAAACATATAAAGGATTTGTGTTCTTGTGAAGAACCCAATACTTCTCAAAAGCATAAAATCTCTTTGAATCTGAGTTGGAAGATTGTTATGGTCTAGGATACAAACTCCCTCCTAAACATGGATACAATGAAAACATGAAGCTAAATGATAGAGAACAAGTGAATTCTATACCATACTCTTTCAAGAAATATCTAGGTTTACCACCTTTGTCTCTATTTTCATCTAAGGCCTTATCATCTAGTATGTGTATAACATCTTGTGCTAAGAAAGAAATATCCCCTACTAGTCATCAAGAGAGTATCTTGTCGAGACTCCTCCAAGATCATTTGATGTTTCTCCCTCCAAGAACATGAAAGAAGTCTTACAACAAGAGTTCATTTTTTGCATATCATAGAGTTCATGGTCATTATACTAATTAATAAAAGACTTTAAGTGATAAAATTTAACATCTTAAGGATTATGGTGCTCTTCCTTGTGTTGGAGAACCTAGTCGTATATAAGAGAAAGCTTGTGAAGTGGATGTCATGCCTTAAGTTGGCTCACATGTGACATACTTTCTTCATATTTTTACCATTTCATTTTAGGGAAACCCTTTATCCATGATGTAGTTTCATTTTGTAAATATTTGACTTGGCATATGGCTTTCTTAATAAGCTCTCATGTCTTATGATTGAACATTGGCTACTTTAAAGAAATTTCTCACACCAATGGTGTTAACCATCGCTTTAAAGTGGGGGCATGCATCAATAATATCTTTTGACATTTTTCATGTTTCATTTGTGTGGTTTTTTTCTTGTGATGCATCTTTTTCTTGGTGGTGTCATTGAGTTTGATGTCCTCCAAGAGTGTGATATTTCTTAGCATATAAATTTCCTCTAAGCGGTGATGTGATGCACTACATTCCCTAAGTTGTGAATCTTTTACTCTTGATTTTTCATCTCTTGGAGATATTATCCATGATGTTCCCTAAGAAGAAGAACTTACACAAACTAATCAAAATCTCTTTGAACAAAAAATTTCACTAGTATTATTCTTCATGAGTGTTTAGCATAACATAGCTTGCTAACCTTATGAAGCTCAAAACCCTAAATTCAAGGCCACCAAGCATAAAACACCTTGCTTTCCTATGAATCCTTTCATTGTTCATATATGTTTAGCATATCACAACTTGTTAAGTCCTATGAAGCTCGACCTCTAAATTCAAGGCCACCTATCATAACACACCTTACTTGCCCGTGGCACCTTTCCTTTCCTTATGGCACCTTATTGAAGTTGTTAGGAGCATCTAACTTTGATATGGTATGGCACCTAATATGATTCTCTCATTTTCCACCCTTTTGGGATACTCACCTAGTAGATAGCCTAAGGTTCCACTACCCTAGAGTGAGAACATGCAAAAATTGATGGCTTAGATGTGTTCCATGTTGATCGGACCATCTAAACTTGATCTTCCTAGTCTTTGATGTTGCATGATTGTATATCTTTGTCATTGTTGCATACATAAGTGTCTTGAATGTCTACTTTACACTAGTACACAAACAACAATATATGACTAAATAAACTGCTAAAAATTGCATATAAATGACTAACTTTAGTCACATGACTACTAGTGGTTTATTTGTAGTCATTTATAACACCACTAAATTTATGACTAAACAATTTTAGTAATTTGTTTAGTCGTTGATTTTAGTCACTAATTTGGTCATTGATTTAGTCATTGATTTAGTCATTTATTTAGTCATTTATTTAGTCATATTTTTTAGTCATTAATTTTAGTCACGTGACTATTTTAGTGGTTTATTTGTAGTCATTTATAACACCACTAAATTTATGACTAAACTATTTTATTCATTTATTTAGTCATTGATTTGGTCATTGATTTAGTCATTAATTTAGCCATTTATTTAGTCAAGGTAGTGATTTGTTTAGTCATATATTTAGTCATTGATTGTTGTTAACTAGTCATATATTTAGTTATATATTTAGTCATATATTTAGTCATGTATTTAGTCATGTATTTAGTCATTAATTTAGTAATTATTTTTGTCATTACAAATCAAATCTAACTTAATTAATCCTCAAAAAATTATACATATAAACTTCAAGTATCATAGATATTCAAATGTTAAAAAACACTATTAAATGAAGACTAAAGGAGCCACAACACAATATTTATGAGTGAAGAAAAAACCACTCTGAAAATTTACTTCATTAATCCTCACTGGAAAATCAAAATCTCATTGGTTACATTCAATGTCTTAGTGACAATATACAACTTACAAACACTATATAAAAAAAATACTCCTATTTTCATATACTTATACTATTTTCCCTTTCTATAACTATAGTCCTTTTGGAAGTGCAGTGACTTCCTATAGGGTCTTGACCCATTTAATTAATCCCTTTACAAATCCACAGCTTTCCTACCGCTATTGGTTTTGGCTCCTTCAAACTCTTCCTAACTGGTATCCACCTTTCACTTCTCCAATTTGGAGCTGCAGCCTGAAAATAAGGTTTCAAAATTTGCACATCAAAAACTCAGAAAAGTCAATATTACAAGAGAAAATATGTCATTATTTCTCTGCATGGTGTTGTTTTATTAAGATAGCATGTTATTGAATAATTGATCTAATACGTGATTTTTGTATGAATGCAAGTATTGTTGTATATTCCACACCTTGTAAATTTTCCACAAGTTATAAATAAAGGGAAACATCCCATAATGATTTTAACAAAAAGTATACTATGTTGCACTTACATGAAGTATGTCCACCAGGTCCAAACCTTTTGTGACCTTCCATCATGACATGTTCATTTCCATGACACTCAACCCTCCCTATAATGTTATCAAATTTTTGGAACAACCTGATACTAGTTAGAAGGCTAATTTGAATCATCAATGATAAAATAATAATAATAATAAATAAAATGTTTGCCACCAAAATGATCTTTAATTAGGAAGAGAAAAAGAGCTAAGACTAAAGTTTAGTACTAGAGGTTGATAGGTTCTCAAATGATATGCCATCTGGAAAACACTGCCAAGAAAAGTCAGGGCGAGGTCAGTCAATTGCATCTTTCATAACATCAGTTACAATAGTAGTTACAAGTGCGGAGAACAAAAGCCCTGTCATAGACTCAAATCAAGAATTTCAATTTATCAGTAGCTATCCTAAATCAACTAAAATAGAAAACCATTTACACAAAGATATAATGCAAAGAAAATAAGAATGTTACCTATAATAGCATGGTGTAACTCATTAATATTTCTATAAAAAAATAGTAGATACAAATTACAATGGATGGTACAATTGCTGCAAGTATCTAATAATAGTTAACACCCTTCTTGAGCACTCGATTTGTTTGTAACCTAAGATGATTCACTATGCTTTGGCTATCTTCTTGTTATATTCAAGCAACTAGAGAATATCTATAGAATGTGCAACCTTGGTATTAACATAGACCCAAAGATCAACTTCTAATACCATCTAGAATTTGCACTTTCAAGGTGTAAAATTGGAAGTACATTCAAGTTGATCACTCTCTTTGAGACTAATACTAGTCATTTTTGAAGCTGTTGGAACACATCAAAATTAAATAAATCAATTGAAAAAAGAATATAACAACAACCTAGCATAGGTGTGGATCAACAACACCCTAATAACTAGTGTAATTAGGGTACCTACAACCATTGATAGGTCCAAGATACTTAAATTCATTGATGTAAGTATACTGAAATCTTTTGGTAACTCCCTCACAGGTAATGATACATTCCAATCATCGATGTGGAAGATCTCAGTTGTTGTGTTTTGATATCATGCAAAACTATGGTCTATGGATTGCAATATTGCAGGATATGCACAAAATGGTTTTGTTGAAAAGGCTTTAGAAACTTTCAAGCAAATGCAATTGCTAGGCATAAATCTAGATTCCACAACCTTTGCGAGCATACTCCCTGCCTATAATAAAACTCATCAAATGGTTTATTCTTAGCATCATAAAATTGAAAAAAAATGATTGACCTGAAGCAAAGAAAACAATTAAATAGCACAAAGTGAATGAGACACGAAGAATTGTTACAATTAACATTTCACTTGGAAATTGGAATTGTTGTGCCGCTTTCACAATAGAGTGACATGTGATAAGGGGTTCTCCTCATAAAAGCTTTGAACTTAGCCATTCATGAAAGAATCTCAAAGCATTTCCCGTAAATCACTACAAAAGATACATGGCGAATCCTTACCATAAATAATGGATTTTTTGCTTTAGAAATGGACCATTTTTCCTCAAGGCCACACCATTTTGTTGGAGACTATAAGGATTACTGGATTCCTCTTGGAAAATTGAGAGTATGCTCCCATTTGAATTGAGACTAACCACTATATTTTATAATATCAAATGGATTGCCACCTTTGTTCTCTCTAGGAGAGGAGACCAAGGAGCATTTTTTTGTGTCATGTCTACCATGAAATCAATGGGAGGCACCAATTATTATATCATACTTACCAAACTCAGACTTAACATAGACATTGGGATGAACCTCAAACTCAACATGGAAACTCAACACTAACTCAAAAATTTGAAAAGATCATGATATATAGATATTTTTTAAGGTACATATTTTCCTAATCATTCCTCCCTAAATCAATTTTAAAAGTTATAAAAACCTAATCAATTGCAAGCTAATTTGAGTATAGAATGCCTGAAAGAGATTCCATCTCATGGAATACGATGATTGCAGGATATACACAAAGCCATCTCATAGAATATGATGATTGCGGGATATACACACAATGGATTTGCTAAATATTCTTTAGAAACTTTCAAGCAAATGAAATTATCAGGTGTGAAGCCGAATTCCATGACCTATGCCAACATCCTCCTTGCCTATGCCAAAATGGGAGCTTTGGAGTAGGTTTTGAACATCCATCAGAGCATAATAGATGGGGTATTTCTGTCAGATATTATGGTTGGAAATGCTCTGTTAGACATGTATGAAAAATGTGGAAACATACATAAGGAACACAAACTCTTTGATGGAATGCCTCAAAGAGATGTCATCTCGTGGAATGCAATAATTGCAGGATATGCACAAAATGGATTTGTTGAAAAGGCCTTAGAACTTTCAAGAAAATGTAATTAACAGGTGTGAAGTCAAATTCCATGACCTATGCCAACATCCTCCCTACCTATGCCAAAATGGGAGTTTTAGAGCAGGGTTTGAACATCCATTAGAGCATAATAGATGGGGGATTTTTGTTAGATATTATGGTTGGAAATGCTCTGTTAGACATGTATGCAAAATGTGGAAATGCACACCAAGTGCACGAACTCTTTGATGGAATGCCTCAAAAAGATGTCATCTTGTGGAATGCAATAATTGCAAGATATGCACAAAATGGATTTGTTGAAAAGGCTTTAGAAAATTTCAAGCAAAGGCAATTGGCAGGTGTAAAGCTAGATTTCGCAACCTTTGCCAGAACAAGAAATCATCGACGAGAGTGATAAACATTGGCAAGACTCAATGCATTTCCCCCCCAATGCTCTGATAGTACTTAGGTGCAAAATTCGTCAGGAAGAGAATTTAATATTGGTGGGAGTTGGCTCAATGTCTCCCCAAAACAACAATATGCATCAATCTCCATTGGGTAAACTATGATTTGTTGATGTGAGTCACTGGTAAGTTCCTCCAATGGGGTGAAAGGATAAGTCAATGGAAAGGTAAAAATCCATCGGATAAAGAAACACCTATCGGTGGAATAGAGGAGCCAGTCCCACCGATAGGCTGAAAAGAATGAAAAGAGTAAAGTAGTGGCAAGAGAAGCATCAGAGAGACTCTCTAATATCGGTGGGAGTAATGCTAAAGTCTCAACGATTTCCCAACAACACTTGAATCAAAGAAAACTTCACATCTAACTGCAATTATTATTGGATATGCACAAAATGGATTTGTTGAAAACACTATAGAAAATTTCAAGCAAATGCAATTGGCAGGTATAAATCCAAATTCCACAACCTTTTCCAGCATCTTTCCTGCCTGTGCCAAAATGGGGACTTTGGAAAAGGGTATGAACATCCATAAAAGCATAAATAATAGATGAATTTTGTTAGATGTTGTAGTTGCAACTACCCTAGTAGACATGTATGCAAAATGTGGAAGCATGACAAGGCATGTGAACTATTTGAAAAAATACTTGAAAGAGATGCCATCTCATGGAATACAATGATTGTGGAATATGCACAAAATGGATTTTCTTAAAAGGATTTAGAAACTTTCAAGAAATCTCAATTAGCTGGTGTGAAGCTAAATTCCACAACCTATGCCAGCATCCTCCCTACCTATGCCAAAATGGGAGCTTTGGAGCGGGGTATGAACATCCATCAGAGCATAATAGATGGGGAATTTTTGTCAGATATTATGGTTGGAAATGCTCTATTAGACATGTATGCAAAATGTGGAAATGTACACAAGGCACGTGAAGTCTTTCATGGAATTCCTCAAAGAGATGTCATCTAATGGAATTTCAAAGAGATGAATTTGTATATGCTTCAGTGGGAGACAAATCTAAATTGAACAAGGATACAAAGAGGTATCCTCTTTTATCATTTATGCATTTCAACATATGAAAACACATTTCATGGTGTTCTTAATTAGATTCCTTTGGGTGATAAAATATCATCTAGAGGGAACTTTTCCATATGATAATAGTCTTCTAGAAATACTTAAGTTTGCAATATAGTTCTAATTTCATAATCAACACAAACACAACACATTTATATAAGCTTGTTGTACAACAATGTATAATAAGAAAATAGGACTACTTATGTGAGATGAAGATGTCATAAACTTGATGCATCATCAAATAACCTAAGAAATGGTACACCTTAGACAAGTGCACTGTACCCAATTCACCAATTATAGCACACTAAGTTTGCAAGGATATTTTTTTAATCAATCTACTTAGAAACAAAGAAATTGCAAGGTATTGTTTAATAGTTGAACTTAGTACTTGAGAAAAAAGAAAACTAAAATGTACTAAATAAAAAACTGCTTGCAAGATATGCCTATATGTAAGAAAAACCCATAATCAAATTGTACCGAAAGTAAATAAGTCTACTCTAACTATCAAATTGAGGAAATTGTATGTCCAACTACCAATGACTTGAGAAAACAAAGAACATGTGATTGCATTAATGCTAACGCAAAATACAATAAAAAAATATACATACCATCCACTCCAAAAATTAAGCAAATCCATTAGGTTCAAATTATCTTCAACTAAATCAATTTCAATAGAATAAGTATGAAAATGTTCTACAGAAAGAGATGAAATGTATATGGTCCAAAAAAGGCATCTTTCAAACTTGCAAGGATAGATGAGGGAAAACAAATCTCCCAATATTCAAGATGTGTTGGATTTGCTCAATCCAACTCCAAATGCATTTTTATTTCATCATGTAGTTCTTCCATTTCCTTTATGGTAAGACCTTGTTTAGGCCATAACAAGGTTAATGAATACCAAGCCACTCATTAATTAAATGCTTTACAATAAATATAACATTATAAAACCATTGTAATATGCTTCAACTCTTCAAACATGTTTTATCACCATAACCATCCAAACAAAGAGACATCAAACACATAATGGTAGGGTGTAAAAAAAAAATCAAAAATCAAACTGCCTTAACATTTTAAATTTATATACCATTTACTCAATTTTCACCTCCCATTTAACTTTTAAACTTTGAATAGTGAAAGAGATTGCACCCTAATTACTAACTACATAGAACACCATATTTTAAACAATTGCAATAATAAATATGTTATATGTCCTTTCAATTGTCACCCTAGTTATGATCTAAAAAAAACAAAAAAAAAGGTAGAAAAAACATAGAGATTGCCACTAAAACCGATTACCATAAGTTTTTTCATAAAGACTGTAATCTAGTTATGGTTGGAAATGTTGTGTTAGACATGTATGCAAAATGTGGAAACTTACACAAGGCACATGAACTCTTTGATGGGATTCCTCAAAGAGATGTCATTGATTGATAAATTATGTAATAATGGGGTGGAAAATCACTCCACAATCCCAATCCAACCTACCTCAATCAAGGTTTCAATTTCCAAGTCCCCAACTCAATGACTTCTCAATAATTTTACTTGTTCTCCAACTAGCAATACAAAATCATGTTTTTAGGTTTAGCTTTTAGAGAAGGCCTAACAGAGTCACAACCCACACATTCCTAGACACCTTTTATCCTCCCATTCAACATATCAAAAACTTGCATAGACTTGATTTGAAAATTCTTAAGGAACAATAGATTGTCTTCCACTTTTAAGGGAAAATTAGCCCACTTTTCTAAGTAACCACTCTCAAACACTCAAACTACTCACCAAAACCACTCAGACGTCCTAGGTAGACTCTAAATAGAGGGAATCAACAAGTTTCAGAAAAAGAAAGTGTCACTAAACTATAAGGGTTCATCAGACCCTAATTACAATCATGAGAAGATTAATTAAACCATCACCAAGAATCCATTTAAACTTTGAACAAAACTCCCTCATTTCACATGATTCCAATGCTACAAAGCTTCAAAACAACAGATTAGTGTTCCAAATCCATCAAATCACCATGAACATACTCTTGTAGACTGAAACCAAGCATAATCCTGATCAAAAATTCTGAAAACAACTCATTCAACCAACAAGCTAAATTCGCTCTCATTCAACTTGTTTTATAAGGAAAGATAACATTCAACCATGCCTATTTTCTACCAACCTTTTATCAAACATTTAAGATAATGTAATCATCATGTTTTGATTGAAATTACTCAAGAACATACTCACAAAACATTAAACCATTAGATCTCTTATTTCTATTTTCAATAACCTTCCCAATCATTGAGACCCTTTTAACACCTTATTTTAAACAAAAATAATCCAAAACAAAAATGTATAAATTTTTGCACATCCACATAGTGAATATTCATTCATTTGGAAACTATGTCCTAGTAGCCATTCCATCACAAACTGTAAAAAAGATATTTTGATTCAAGCCTCTATTAAAGACTGTAATAGGTATTTTTAATACTCATTAGGGAGCCTTAAAACATGTCAAAAGATTACCATAAGTTGTTTTGTGATCAATGCACAAAATCAGACTATCCACATTCAAAATAGGCCTAATTAGGTTTATCACCACAAGGGTTTATTGGTTCTTGCACTTCCAATCACAAATTTTCTCAACCAATGCTTAGAACACCTATTATTAGATCTGTATAGGCTTAAAACACCATCAAAATTCATTTCCCATGCATCTTTTATCAAACCCTAGGTATTCATCCTCTTAAAGTCTATTTTTCTAGGTTGTGTATGCATCAAACAAATGAGTACAAACCAGATTTGAGCTGAAGGAAACACAATTTTTAAATATATAAATATCCTCAAGTGGTTTTGGTGTGAAAAAATCATTGGTTACAATATCACAAAAAAAAACACACCATCAAGTCATGAACTATGGCACGAAGTATCACTCACTCTAACATTGATATCTCTATGGTGAATCCTACACTCATGTCTTGGATAGTTCATCAATTATTTTATAGCCATGGAATGTGCACAAAATGGATTTTGCAAGGAACCTCTCAAAATCTTTGAATTAATGAATAATTCTAGAATGTATCCTAACATTGTAAGCTTTGCTTGGGTTCTAGGTGCATGATGTCATGTAGATTTAGTGGATGAGGGCTGCACATACTTCACACATCAATAAACCTTATTACATTACAATTTACATAAATAATAGACAAATTTTGTCAGATGTTGTAGTTATAACTGCCCTAGTAGACATGTATGCAAAATGTGGAAGCATAGACAAGGCATGTGAGCTATTTGACAAAATTCCTGAAAGAGATGCCATCTCATGGAATACGATGATTGTGGGATATGCACAAAATGGATTTGCTGAAAAGGCTTTAGAAACTTTAAAGCAAATGCAATTAGCAAGTGTGAAGCCAAATTCCACAACTTATGCCAACATCCTCCCTACCTATGCCAAAATGGGATCTTTGGAGCAGGGTATGAACATCCATTAGAGCATAATAGATGGGGGATTTTTTTCAGATATTATGGTTGGAAATGCTTTGTTAGACATGTATGCAAGATGTAGAAATAGGAAACAATGGCATACACACCCAGTCAGCATACCATTTGGCTTAATTCTTGAGAAAAGAAAACATAGTGAAATAAGGTATGACCAAAATTTTGAATTACCTAATGTGTCCCAATCCAAGAAGTGCATTACACTTATGTTACAATAGACATGATAAAATGATGAAAATTAATTACAAAACTACTAACATAAAATAATTTATTTCAAAGCAATCAAATATTTAATCATAGACCTTGAATCGAGCTTGAGAATCTATCTTGAGTTTATGATAGAATTCACACTCTTCCAAAGAAAAAACAATTTTCTTCAAGGTAACAGTTTTTGGTGATCACTTTATAATAGGCTCTCCATCAATGAAAGTACCTAGAAACAGAAAAAGAAAAGAAAAGAAAAAAAGAGTATTACAAGCATGCTTAGCACTAAATAAGAGACAAAGTTCTACCATGTAGCTTTACTATATCCAGTAAGTTGTGACAAATTCATAGCCATACATAAGTCAGAGACAAGTTAAATCATATCAAGCACACCTTAAAATATTTTGTAGACAATAGCTAGCAATAAATTTCATTAGATGTATTATGAAAGTGACACAAAATATAAACAAGAACCATAAGGATATGAACAGTGCTAACAAACATCATATAACAAAATTGTTGCTATGTGGGAACTAGATAATATAATATTGATATACTAACACAATTTCTTAAGGTTAAAGACCAGCCACATCCTATGAAAATATACATACATCAAATACAATGTACTCTCTTGGTAATAGGAAAAGACTAACTTCAGATTGGTCAAGAAATGAAAGCAAGATAACTATTAGCATAGAACTTGATCCTGTTTAATATATCATCTATGGATATCACATTGCTTTCAGTAGGTCCATGAATTGCTTCCAACAACCATATAAAGATCTTTTAGTGATGAGTATGGAAGTGATTTTAATCAATCATTTACAAGATGGTAAAAGTGTTTGAAAGGTCCTATAGGGAATTTGGAACTCTTACTTGCACATTTGAGTACTTGAATTGAATTTTTGTGAAGGAAAGGTGAACTAGAAATCAGAAGCAAATAAAGTATCTAGTGAGTTTGGTCCATTGAATTTGAAAAAGTGTGTTTCTTCCCTGTATCTTGAATTAGTGTTTGAAAAAATGCCTCAAAGAAATGTGGTCTCACGGAGTGCAAAAATTGCAGGATATACACGAATTAGATATGTTGAAAAGGCTTTAGAAACTTTCAAGCAAATGTAATTTGTAGGTTTAAAGCTAGACTTTGCAACCTTTGCCAACATCCTCACTGCTTGTTCCAAAATGGAAGCTTTGGAACAGGGTATGGACATCCATCAAAGCATAATAGAAGGGGGATTTTTTATTTGATATTATAGTTGGAAATTCTTTGGTTGACATGTATGAAAAATGTGGAAGCATAGAGAAAGCATTTGAAGAACTTTTTAACAAAATAGTTAGAAAAGATGTCATCTCTTGGACTGCAATTATTGCTAGATATGCACAAAATGGATTTGTTGAAAATGCTTTAGAAACTTTCAAGCAAATGCAATTGGCAAGTATAAATCCAAATTCCACAACCTTTTCCAACATCTTTCCTGTCTGCTCCAAAATGGGGGCTTTGGAATAGGGTACCATGAACAAGCATAAATAATTGATGAATTTTCTCAAATTTTGTAGTTTCAACTGCCTTAGTAGATGTGTATGCAAAATGTGGAAGCATAGACAAGGCATGTAAAATATTTGATATAATTCTTGAAAGAGATGCCATCTCATGGAATACGATGATTGTGGGATATGCACAAAATGGATTTGCTGAAAAGGGTTTAGAAAAATTTCAAGCAAATGCAATTAGCAGGTGTGAAGCTAAATTCCACAACCTATGATAGCATCCTCCCTTCCTATGCCAAAATGGGAGCTTTGGAGCAAGGTATGAACATCCATCAAAGCATAATAGATGGGGGATTTTTGTCAAATATTATGGTTGGAAATGCTCTGTTAGACATGTATGCAAAATGTGGAAACGTACACAAGGCACGTTAACTCTTTGATGGAATGCCTCAAAGAGATGTCATCTCATGGAATGAAATAATTGTAGGATATGCACAAAATGGATTTTGTAAGGATGCTCTCAAAATATTTGCTGGTATAAATTTTTGTAAATCTGATTACTTAAAACTAAGATAGAAGATAGGTAAACCCACATTCCAACATGCTCACCTATTGAAAATGGCTTCCAACATAAAAAGGATACCTACTATAGTCTTATTTGATTTTTTCTATAAAAGATGCTTAGCATCTAGTAACTAAATGCTCTATAATTGAGTAATATAAACTCAAATAGATACTTTCTAATCAATGAAATTTATTAATGCAAACAAGGTGGAGAAACTCACAATTAGACCAAAAATGATTAAACTTCAACAAGAAATCAACCCTTGAAATCACAATCACCCAATCTGCCCTTAAGACACCAATAGAGGCTACTAGCCTTCAAAGTGTAACAAATTGAGACATCTTTTGGAAAAGGCCATCCAATAGCCAATCAAGCATCAAACTAGACTTGTTTCAATTCCCAAATCATTGTCGTAAAAGATAACCAAGGGTTCCTTTACAACACAGAGATTCAATAGGTTGTCCTACCGAAAAGGCTACTAAATTAGCCTATTTTCCAAAGGAGGTACCACATTAACTTATGAGGAACTCAATCTCACAATGGGGCAGCACTTTTCACATATCCAAACCCCAAATTCCACTAGTGGTTCTCTTCTGTATGACCTATAGGTTTCGGGTATGTGCAGTATCATGATAGGCCAAAAAGTGGCGATATGATGGGTATTTGTAGGGTATGTGGCTGACGACTTTTTTTTTACCCAAAATTAATGAAATGAAAAGGGTTTTTAAAGGATATTCTCAGCTTTCCACCAATATAAATTATGCTTTACTTTGAATTTAATAAACAATTATTATTCATTTTCTATTTGAATTACAACTAAAGTCTTGATTGATAGGTTGATTGAAAAACATCTATAGCTTTCAAATGATATCACATTTTTTGAATCCAAAAGATGCATCACATTCTATGCTTCGCATACTATAGGATTAAAAAAAAAAATTGAATTTCATGAATTTTTGACCAAGTTAAGGTGGTTAGACATATGCGTTTTTATATTTTTTTAAAGTTGTAATAAAAAATTCATAATTAATTATTTACTTAGAAAGAAATTACAAAAAATATGCATCACATCTAGACATGAGTCCTCTACTTATGTCTAAAATATTATAAAAAAATATTATCATTTTCTTGTGGTTAGGGTGGTCAGACAGACACCTACTTATTTTTTCCCTGAAATTTAAGTACTAAAGCATTGAAATTTCAAATTTTCACCAAATAGATTTATTTATTTTTAAATAAACCTGGTAGTTTAGAAACTACATTCAATTTGCTACAAATTCTATTTTTACATATTTTTGAAATAATATAGATAACTTATTCAATTTTTCACGTCAAGTTGCCTAACTCTAATTTTTCTGAATTTTTGGCCACTTAAGGGCCTGTTTTTTCCATGATGATCCTGCACATACCCTTCCTTATTCCTCAAACCCTCATTTTTAGGCTAAAACATAGGGTTTATTAAAAATCTAATGCCTAGGCTTCTTCAAATCCTACCAACCGATCAAACACATTAGTCTACACCCCCTCATGCTCAAGATTTCATAAAACCGCCATTCCTAATAGCCCATAGTCATATTCACCATTCTAGCCTTCATTTTCTTACCACTATACAAAGAAATTACTCTAGACATCAATCCCACACACCCACCAGGAATCCCCTCTACCCTAAATTATCACCATAACATTGTAAACCACTAAAAAATCCCCATCTAACCAAGATATAGAAGAAACCGTAGGTGGATGGGGTTTAAAACAACATTTAGACTGTCAAAACCCTATGGCAAGGTAAATAGACCTGCAACCAAGAAAATGAGAAAAACTAGCACTCCACTGAGTATTAGGCCTCCAAACTGCTTGGAGAATGATGTTAATACATTCCACTACAAATAAAAAAATAGTTTACAAGAAAAGTTCTTATGTACGAACTGTATCATAGTAACAAATGGAGAGAAAACAGAGAAATTTGAAGATTACAATGCTAAGAACAATGAATTGTTGATTGATTTCTTCAAGAGAGACTTTACACTGATGCATCCTAGATATTTTAAAGGTTTAACAACTATCTTTAACTTCCTACACCCTCCAAACTACCTTTCAAACCATTGTGACCATTTGTCTTTTCCTTTACAAGTATTTTTGCACTAATAACATCATTACAATTTAGGAAGCAACCTTACATAATTTGACATCCCCTCATATGTTACCCCTCCAAAAGACTCACATACAAAAAACAATGTTATTTATGACCTTATTTAACATACTAAGACCTCACTCACCAAAATCCTATAAAACTTATGATTACATATGTTCTTTACATTATGGAGCAATTTGACATATTTCACCATTATTTCCCAAGATGACTCTTCCAAACACCTATTAAGACTAAGTTAAGCCTAAATACATTAAAGAGTGGTCTTAATGACCTTATTTAGCATAATAAACTCAAAATCTAACAAAGTCCTAAAGCCTACTTAAAATCATCATCCATTTGAATGGTGTCCCTACACTAGTTATTGAAGTGAAGCTTATACCAAAAACAAAATGATCTTTCTATTGCCTCATACATTCAAACTGTATAATGAGAGTGCAACTAACTCTATAGTGAGGATGATAAGTAAAATATACCTAACAATAGCCATAAAACCATTAGGAAACAAAGTTGGTCTCTGCAAGAACATAACATCTTTACATAAGCATAAAACGAATTCTAATTTTCGACACATTTTTGAAGTCCAACAATAAAAATATTAGGAATACACATGTTATCAAGTTAAAAGAAATTGCATAAGCATACTCCAATATAATTTAAAATCATAAACCATTAGAGAGCATATGACCTTAACTTGGAAATTCAAATGTGTGCATTTGTTGGCAACATCAAAAGATACCATTAAACTAATCTTTATTGTAGAAGCTTTGATGTTCTCTTTTGCAAAATAAATCTGTTGTAACAATATTCTCAAATTTGTTTGCAACAAACTACTTCCAAAGAAGACATGTTATAACTTATAAGAATATTTATTTTCTTTGAACTTGTAGAGGAGCTAAAGAAGGGGAAAAAACTACCAAATGCATCAAATCAACTCTATAAGGGAAACTCCTAGTACAATTTGAATTTGTGAGACTCAAAACCCAGATGAGACATTGATTAGAGAAACATTGGATAGTGTGGATGCATTTGAAGGGAGCTTGAAGTGGCTAAAAATGGTTTTTGGTTCAAATGTTGAGTTTCCATGGCAATGTGTGGGTGAGATTGTTTTGAAGCACTCAGAGTCTGTGGGATGAACTTTTTGAAACTGTATTTGTTAGTAGGATGAAAAAAATAATAGTTGATCGATTTGTAGATCTGTGCGAGAGAGTTAAGGTTGGTAAATTCCTTGAAGCCATAGTTACATCTCTGGGAAGTTACAAAGATGTTGAAACCCATTTGCACAAATTAACTACTAGTGAGGGTTGGCTTGTCAAGAGAGGGGACCTAAAAAGTGTCAATTTACCTTGATTGAGTTTTATATTTATGATGAAAAATGATGAAGACTAGTTTGGTCGCCTGAATGCTTATTTTGGAACTAAGGTTAGTTAAATAAAACATACCATAGATAATGGGTCCAAGAATATTCTGGAAGACCTCCTAAGTTTTCTTCATGCACATAAATCTCCTTCAAGGATAAAGGATTTACCACCTTATATTGCAAGAGAAGTGCTTCCGTTTAATCTCAACATTGATTTTTGAGATCAAAAAACATCTTGCACCTCTTTCAGAAGCTCTCTATCAAGAAATGAAAAATGAGGAGATCCTAGAAAAAATGAACAAGGAGACAGTAGAACCGACAATTATAGTGGAAATGGCACTTTTCTTAGGAAGGCTTTTAGTTGCTCTCAGTTTTCATTCAACTTCCCTTCCACTAGTTCTTGGCTCATCTCAGCTCTAGTTTGTTGAGAACAAAGCTTTAGTTTTAGGGAAAGGATCTTCGACTTTCAGATATTCCAAGACTAATTTGATTACCCTCTTCTAGACAGTTCTGAAAGACAAATTTACTAATAAGAGGGGTCGGTTTAAAGCTTGAATCATAGGATAAAAATAATAGAACCAAATTGAATAAACTGAGAAGAACTTTGGATAATCTTTGTATCAAAGCTAAGAGGTATCACTTCTAATGTATGACAAGGTAGTGTCATGGGCTCTTCCAATTTATGAAAAGGTATAGAACTTGATGGTTTTTGCTTCCTACCTTAGTTGCAAGCTTTAATTTTCATCAACTCTGGAATCTTTGAGGGATCCTCCCCTCACACAACTATTTGTACTTGTACTTGTTTTAGGATTAAAATTTTGGGCTTACCCCACTCATCCATTTTTTTGTTTTTTTTTCTTTTCTTTTCTTTATTTTATTTTGTTAGCCTTGCTTCTAGGGGCCATTTCCCTAATACTTTTCTATTGCAATAGGATAAAATTCTAGTCCCACTAACCTATTCTTGGACACTCATGGTGATGTAAGAAAGGTGGTTGACACTTCCAAACCAGCACAAATGATCAAACAAGATTAGGAAACAACTCTCACATCACTGACCTATTTCCCTTTTCTCCAAAACTCACAACTAGAGGCTTGTAGCCCACACAAACTTTCTTCTCACAATATATTTTAGAGAAGGGCATCTTGAAACCTTCTTGTCACCTTTTGAGACTCACAACAAATTCCAAAACAACTTATCAATAGAATCCACAATATTTCTTTGACACAAATTTGAAATGTGTAAGACTGCCCCTATTTTTAGGTCACCAAAAATCCCAAATTTACAAAGGAAGTCCCTCCTAAACATCACACTATCACCCAAACTCAACAAACAGTCATTAATTGTGTCTCAAAAAAACCAAAACAATCACCATTTCTTAGATACCAGACTCCTAGAATGCTATTCCACAAAACCCTCACTTTTCATACAAAACTCAAGTGTTTACTTAATCTAACATCACCCAAGCCTATCAAACTCCAAAAATGCATCTAGCAAACTGTAAATGGCCTAAACAATCTGGTGCAGGAGCACCTACAACCATAATGAAAAATTTGATTTGGTAAAGTTGTCAAGGTGAATTTGAGTGAGTCTAGGTTGGTAGATGGGGTGTTCAAGTTTTTTGTATCAAATAAGGTTTCAAAGACCATTTTGTTATGTATTTAGGTGTTTGGGAGTCATTGGATTTCAAATATGAAAAATTGCTCAAAACATGTAATGTTGTCAATGACAAGAAAGGTTGTCAAATTACAATTTTAGGAGAATATGAAAAGTCATGGTAGTTTAAAAGGTAGGTATGGGTGTTGGGAAGTTAGAACATGGATGGAAAATGTATTTAAAGGCCTAAGAAGGCTCGAACAGAGGTTGTTAATCATTTTGTGAAGAATTCCAATATAGAAACCAATGTTGAAAAGTAGATCGCACTATGTTTGTCATCTTTTCTTGTTGTGTACGGTCCTATACAGGAACTTTATGATCTATAACTTGTGTTAATTTGTGGTGATATGTCTTAGCTTTCATTTCCATCTATTTTGAGGGTCCTCAATTAATTTTTGTGAAAGAAACCTCCATTTTTCATGGGACTACTTGTGACAGGCTAGCAAGGTCTGAGTTTGAGTTTTAATTAATGTAAAACCATTCCTCCTACTATTGTTTGATGTTACTCAGAGGAATGCCATGTAATATGTTAGTTTAGGTTTTCTAACAAGTTTGGATTCAAATTCAAACTGTTGGGTGACTTTGGAGTGATGCCCTCGAGCTGGGAAAAGTCATTTTCATGAGAAATTGAGTTGTTGAGTGAGGGTTTTGGAGAAATGTTGAGAGAATGGTCTATGTAAGGGTTTATTAAGTGTTTGTAGGTTATATGTGGGGTTCTTGAAGCACTGGTTTGGTTGGGTAAGCACTAGAGTTAGGATTTTCATTAAAACCCTTATGTACTACATGTAAATGGAGGGTTTTCTAGTTTGGCATTGTAGAATCCTTGAATCAACAAATAAATTATGGAGTCCTGATTGTTATTTTATACCTCTGTTTCTAGGACACAAATTTTAGTTATGGGCCTTCTTTGAGTACAGTACATCATAAGTTTCCCTCAAGCATTTGTTGCTCATCTATGCAAGCTTAAGAAATGATGACTTATGTGGTGTTAAATATTGTTTCTTCTTTAAACCAAGTTACCTCAAAGTGATAAAAATGTCTTAATATCACATAGGGTCAACTGATCCTAAGGGTGGTTGTGACATTCTCGAGGATTTCCCTCATTTTTAATACTACTATTCCATAACCATTGATCCCAAACTTCATATACCATGACAAACCATGATAACCTTATATTTCTTCTTAAACTATAGAGATGGACAATAGGAATGCAATCCAAGTCAAATTATTTGTATCAAGGCTTTCTTGATCAAAACTTTGGATCATGTGTATTTGATCAAGTTCCTAGTTCAGTCTCTCTCTCAGTGATTAAATCTCCTCTCATTTTCAATTCTTCTCATTTTTACTTTCTTTTTTAATCACTTAGTGTTCATCCAGAGGATAAGTAATGCAATTCAATACGGTATCTATTTTCTATTAGAAGTTACCAATTTTTTTTCTCTTCACTCTTCAATCTTCTCTTTTTGCCTCAAACATTCTATTGCCTATATCTCTTTTTTTATAGTCTCTATTAGTTGAATAGAGAAAAATGTATCTAAGAAAGAATCATTTCACTCTAGAGGTCAAGCAAAGGGATATTCTTAGGGAAATCCTATATACAACCAACATTAACTCTTGATATCCTAATGTATGTAATCTGTTTCACCATTTGATGAGGGCAGAGCCCGAGACTTAGAAAATAACCCACAAACAATAGAATAATTTTATTATTCAGAAAATGGAGCTTCTTACATGTAGAGGATCTCAAATCCCCAAGTTCTACAACACATGCAAGCTACAGAAAGCTACAAAATCACCCTTTCGCAATATGCAAGCTTGTCCCAAAAAGTTGCAAAGAAAATTAGAAACTTCCTTGCTCGTGACTCTCTTTGGTTTGGAGCCAAAACAACATTCAAATTTGAGTTTAGGTGGTTTGGCACAGAAAAATTACAACTTGAAGTTCAAATTTCAAAAGAACATTCGCAATTGTATCTTCTAGAAAGTGCGCCAACTTCTCAGAGCCATAACTTTTGATCCAGGACTCTGATTCGCAAAATAGTTTGAGCACGTTGAAGGTCTCGAAGTCAACAATGCACTCAAAATCCACTATGCCAATTTTGGAAAGTTTTGGGGCTGATACAGGAGCTCTAAGTGCCTCAAATCTCACTCAGAAGATTTTCAGGTGCAAATCTTGGAAACTAAAACTGCAATATCTTTCAACCCAAGAACATAAAATAAAAACCATAAATTTGGAATTTATTCTCACAAAAGGTATGTATAAAATGTAAAAATCTAGAAACCAAGAAACTTTGAAATTTAACTTATTTTTGGGTGATGGAGTGCCACCACTGGTCACTCCTGCATCGTACCGAGGAGTAATTTGAAGTGACCCATCACAATCTCGGATGGTTGAGAAAACCAATCGGTCAGTAAGCTGCCAGATGGCTGGGATTGGATATCTGACGTCCTTCTCCTCCATTTCACTGGAGTATTCTTCGCCTGCTATTTCTGGTACTCCTTCCCGCATGACTATCTAAGATTGCTTCAATCTCCTCCCTTTCTAAAGTAGGTGCTGGAATGCCATACTATCCTATTGCTGGTGCTTCCTTCGTTCCACCTTCATGATACTCTGTCAAATCTGAAATGTTGAACCACCGAGAATGTTGATTCATCGGGGCAACTCTACCTCATGTCATTCCACGAATCTGTCTACCCGAAATCTTACAAGGACCAAATTTCTTCATCTTCAATTTGTTATAGGTTCCCATGGAAAACCTTTTTTTCCTCAAGTGGACCATTACTTCATCGCCAGTCTAAAACTCCTTATTCCTCCTTTTTCTGATCTGCCTTAGCCTTATATTGCATATTCATCTTATTAATGTGTTCTTGTACCTTCTCATGTATATTCTTGATGTGATCTACAAAATCTTTGGCTTCAACACTTATTTTCTTCTCTTGGTCCATATTTCTCAATTCTGGAGTTGTTCTGGGGCTACGTCCATACACAATTTGGAATGGTGATCTGATGCTTTTGTTGACAAAATTGTTGTAAGAAAACTCTACCTAGGGTAAGATCAAGTCCCATCCCTTGGGTTTATCTCCTACTAAACATCTCAGTAGGTTACTCAGACTCCTATTAACAACCTCTGTTTTCCCATCTATTTGTGGATGGTGTCTTGGTAGGAACTTCAACCTTCATCTTCAACTTCTTCCACAAGGTCCTCCAAAAGTACCCCACAAATTTGGTGTCACGATCTGAAACAATACTCTTTGGCAGACTATGTAGCCTCACCACCTCTTTGAAGAACAAGTTAGTAATGTGGACTGCATCATGGGTCTTCTGACATGGAATGAAATGTGCCATCTTCGAAAACCTATCAACCACCACAAAGACTGAATCATTCCCTCATTGTGTCATTGGAAAACCAAGAACAAAGTCCATACTTATATCCTCCCCATGGCCTCTCTGGTATAGGTAAGGGTTGATATAAGCCTGTATTCTGGCTCACTCCTTTAGGCATCTGACATACCCTGCAGCTTTGTACAAACTTCTTCACATCCTGTGACAACCGAGGCCAATAATAATGCTCACTGATAATGGCAACTGGTCTTATCTTATCGGAGCCAAAATGTCACCACCACATTTCACTCACTCATATCTTCCTTTACTCGAGTTCTCTCTCATGGAACTCCTCGAAATACACAATTGACTACCCTTAAATAACATGCCATCCTAGATTATGAAATCCAACCACCTTGTCCTGTCCACTGTAACCAGTTCCTTGCAAGCTTTCCAAGCCTCTACAAAATCAGGATCTTCTGTGTACAGTGTTTTAAGTTCATTG